>JABUQX010029488.1:10000-15112 GCA_015478945.1 Trachelipus rathkii | reverse complement strand
GCACTTTCAAAAGATAAAAATTTTACCAGTAAACCTTCATAAATTTCTGAAAGCCTCTGATGATCGATGAAAATGAGGATCAGACACAAACATGAGCCACTAAGATACAAGTTTGAGAAGAGATAATCTACCAAGTTTCTAAAAACACGCAGGGTCTCAGGCCCTGGCAGTGAACCTAAAGAAAAAAGAGAGAGCTATTTAAAAAGTTGCTGAAAATGTACACTAGGCGTGAAACAATTATCTTGTTTGCAAATGAACCCAACACCTCTGCTCAGTAAACTCAACGACATTTATCGCATTTTACAGGCGGAGAAAAATGAAAATTAAAGACAGTGTTAATAAACACTGATCATAAAACTTCCGAAACAAGCCTGACATTATTATTACCAACCCTTTATTTAAATTCTAGAGCCATTGCCACACTCGGAAATTCTCTTTCGCATGAGCAAAAGTAGTCGGCAGTATTATCTAATAATTCAATGCATTCATTGTAATCTAAACTCATTCCTTTGACATAACTTGAGGTATTTACAAACCGCGATCTTAGAATTGATCCGGTACCGTCATTTACGAATCAAAAAGACAAAATAATCCCATTACATAGGATATATAAATAGAATTAAATTCAAAGCATAATAATAATATAACTAGCATGGTTAAACGTAGTCGACTTACATGCTACCGCATAGAACTTATATGGCAACTTATCTGTAAATATAAAATTACAGGAGATGACACATATTTGTTTTAATAATTGTCCGTTTTTATTCATTCTTTTTTTTTTATTTTTTTTTATTATTATTTGAATAATTTCTGATTATTGAATAACGAAATTCAATAAGCAATCAAATCAATCAGGCACCAATTTGTGAAAGCGTAAAAGGCCTTCTTTTAAAATTCATGATTTCTACTTGACATCGTTATTATTTGTAATTATACTAATATAACCGTCATACATATATTTACGTATCGATTAATTCTTGCATTTATATCGATATATTTTATTGTATTTGTCATTATCTATTTTATCGATATTTTATGTATCGCATATCGATATTATTCTTATTAATATTCGTAAGCTAAGATTATTCTAGTTTCGTTCAATAATATTTTATTCTAATATATGTTATATCAAAAGATTATATCTAGTATCATATCGGTATTATTAAACACCATACCCCAATACCTATCTCTAGCAACTATCTCATTATATAAATAAATATTCAGCCATTCGATCTTTTTACATTATTCCTCCGCTCACGTCCACATCTCTGTATCCTGTTACAATTGCCTTACACATGATAATAATTGTTTAATGTCCAATATCCACAAATACTATTCTATATTACTTGTATTACTATAATAATCAGACCACTATCACTACAGTACAACGACTAATATCTCAGTTATCATAATCGATAATTCATTATTTCACCCTAAAGCATAAATGTCATATACGAACATACCACATTAACCTCATACCACCTTGAGTACTCCCACCGTACATTACCTCAGATATATCTCAACTAGTTCTAATATATACCGTCATTGAACTGCAAACCTTGCATTAACCTCATCCCGTAACTAGATACCATCTCACAACAAGTAATCAACCAAACAATTCATGAAATAATATCTCTCTGTAAATAACTCTAAATCTAAAAACTACAATACCTAATATGTTCTTCCACCTGTACGAGGATGACACCCCACTAATTATGACTCAGCAAAATCAACCCCTCTAATAATGACAACAAAATTAAACCCCCCGCATATTAACCATAGATTACTAACCAATTACCACACACCTTAATTATTACTATCCTATAAATCATATTCAGTTTTCATTAATCGAATTCTCTTTACTTAAATACCTAATGGTTTTCTTGTCTAAGTAATAATTTTTTCTTTTTAACCACCATCAACATCTAGGTATATATATATAATATATGAATATATATTATATAATATATATAAATATAATATATAATATATAATAATATTAAATATAATTAATATATATATATATATAATATATATATTAATAATTTATATAATATTTAATATATATTATATAATATATTATAATATATTCGATAGTTTTATATTATTATGGACTTTGTATTTATTATATAATATACATAATAATCATTTATACTATATACTAAGACCCAGATTATATATAAAAATTGTGACTTTATTCTGATATATTATTAATACTATATACATTAATATTAAAAAAATATTATTCAAGCTATATATATAAACCTCCTAGTATCATATATTAACCGTAATCAGCAATTACCTATATAATAAACGACCCTATAGGGAGTTCTATGTGAAATTATATAAATAAAGAATATATATATAATAATTAATATATCAACTAATAGAAAAATAAATGTATATATATAAGGCATATTAGGCAATATAAGTAATTATACACCAATTGAAAATACGTTTATTCCGTATAATAAATATTAAGGTAATTATATCTATATAAAAATATATTATATAATTATAACCGTCAGATTATTTTACACTTGCTTACAGAGTATCAAACTGTAATGGCGAACAGCAAAAACGGTATAACTGAACCAAATATGAATTTCGGTAACATTATGCTCACGTCATAATTTATCCTTCTGCACCACTATTCTTGCTGTGGATCTATATAACAGAATATTTTAATCGAATTGGTAGGTGGAATGTGATCTTCAAATTCTTCAATCTTTATTCCCAAAAACCTGTAAGATCGAATTGTGGCGACAACAACCAAGACCAATTTCCTGGCATTGTGCATACTTGTAAATTAATGGGAAAAATGGGTTTCAGGACACCTTCTTCCCGTTCTGGATAGTCGCCAGGCGTGCCTTCTCCTTGTTCTGAAGATTCCGCAAAAATCTTTCGACCGCGGATCCTCCTCTGTTAAAATGGATCATGACATCCGAAAATTTTTGATCTTAAGTAAATATGTAGTTATTGGTAATTTTGAAAATCAAAATTAAGACCTTGATAAAGGTTATGACTCAACGTGGAGAAACTAGGTCTTTTTTGGCACTACAAATTCACCTCGACGTTCCGAGGACAGCTCTCCAACTCTTTTTTAAAATTATTTCTGACCTAAAAGCATCATCCAGGCTTCAGTGCTCCCCTTTAAATTCTGAAGTATGATAGGTAAAGTTCCGCAGAGGCAGTGTTCTAAGTGTATTATTATTATACGTCAATTTTTACTTCTCTATGTTGATGACCTCAGCGCGTATACAAATACGGTACACGCAATTTATGAGAAGATTACTATATATTGAAAATAAAAAATATAATTTTTTTAACACTTAAATTTATAACTAAATTCATCAGCCTACTTTTTTGTACATCTATTCAACAATGAGCCAAAAACTTCGGAGAGCTTCATGTAAATTAAATAATAAGCGACATAAACACATGAGCAGCTCTACACGACCTCGCCTATCCTTTCAACTCCGCAACCTAACCTAAACATATTGATCCGGCTTTTTCACCACTATTCCTGTAACTTCAGAAGTAAAATTTCTAGGACTTATTCTAGATGAAACCACCTAACATACGCACCGCACTTTAAACTCCTGAAAGCGACTTGTCATTGGCACTTGCTTGACCTATTTCTTCATCTCGCCTCAAAATATCTAAATGCTGATGGCAAGTCCCTTTTACGCTCCACATCGCCCTAATACGATCAAAGCTGGATATGAGCTGCGAGATATGGTCAGGCCTTCAACCAACTCTACTATACTGCACCGTTAGATTCCCAATTAAAAATATTAAGCGTACTTACCGTAATTCTTCCACGTGGAGCAGTCCCACGTCCCCCCGGGTGCACCTTGAAGTTGAATCCGATGATGTCACTCTCTCTTCGAAGGAATAACATCATATGCACAAGCTATCTTCACTTTCAAACCCCAATACCATCTGCCTCTAACACCAGATTCTGCGAGAGAATAGATACCTACAGAAATCCTCTAAGAGGCTCAAATTTGCAAACACCAATTTATTTATATAATTCTTAACCTTCCTCACACCCAATATTGCAAAGCTGCTACCGTTCTCTATGTGAAGGGTATAAATATACCATTGAAATTATCCCCTTGCTCCCACCACTTGCCTGGTTCGTCCTGACCTTTCTCTCCAAAATCTAGCCACCCCACTGCCTAGTTAAAGGCATCATTATCCTATCTCTTTCTGCAGTTCACTGTGATTACTCCAGTGTTCTTGGGCTAGACGCTTAAAAACATTGGACAGTGTGGTGTGTCTGCTGTCTTCCTGACCTTCAACCTCTCCATACCCTCCTCACCTCATGGTTCAATTATTTTACCTGGCAGAATTAATTGCATTTGAAGTGACTTCCTCTCTCTCGAATTTTAACATTCCATAACCTTAAAAGTACTACTCAATTATGTAATTATATCACTTAGAATTTTCACTCAGCTCCCCGTCCAGGCACTTAAAACCCCCTATTCTAAAAAACACAATGGTATCCTGTATGTACATAATGTTACAACAAATTTTCTATGCTGCTCTACTCGTTGTACTATATAAAAGTATAATATACGCTGATATATATATATATAATATATAGATAATATTATATATATATATAATATATATATATATATAATTATATTAATATAATATATATGGAGATTGAATCATCTTTTCTTTGAGATATGTATATCTAGATATCGAACCTTCGTATATAAAAGTCAGAAAGAAAATAAGATAAATCTGATTCTAAAAAATTGTGATCATTTCTTTCATTTCATACAAACTTTCATAATTATTCATCAAAGCTAATACCTTTTTATAATCTTTTTTTTAAACTGTAAAATTGGTTTTTTTTTCATAATCCTTAACAAAACTAGGAACGACTCTTTAAGTTTACAAACTTATTCGTAACATTGTGACTTCTATTGCCAGATTTACTTTAATTCTTTAATTTATATACAATACGTACAAATAATATATATACACTTACACGTACCTAATAAATAGTGATGCACCACACTCACACTACTATTGCACACTGTAGGTCAACCCCGGTGTTTATTGCATTATGAGTCATACCGTATATATATA
>JABUQX010029488.1:0-5000 GCA_015478945.1 Trachelipus rathkii | reverse complement strand
TCGGAGTCGGTGTCGGTAATTTTGAAGAGGTGGAGTCGAGTCGGAAAATTTTTGAACCGACTCCACAACCCTGGTCCTGAGTCGAGAAATCGGAATCTAAGCTCCTGAGTCGTGGAATCTGAATCACAATCGAAAGCCACTGTGTCGAGTAGCTTGAATCGGAATCAGAGTCTTGAGTTGCGGAATCAGTAAATTTTGAATGATCTGAATCATGGTCGGTTGAAAGTTGCTTGATTCAAAGTCGCTGAAATATGAACCGGAATCTCAGATCCAAAATATTTAGTCGGATTCGGAACTCGAACCGGAACCGCTGCCGGTTTATCTTATAATAGATTCGACAAACCTTGTTAAAATTCATGTTTAAATATTGGATCCCATTGATTGAAACTAGTGTTCACCGGGCTTGGGAATTTACGCAACGCACCATGAAGTCGTGAACCAGCACCGCAGGGCACCTCTATATTTCAGTGCGTACCGCACAGCACAGTTTCGGTACGCACGGTTAACCCTAGTTGAAAATGAAGAAACAGATGGTAAGATTATAAAGTTAAGATGATAATGCAATTGGGAAAATTATGCTATATTTTAAAAAAATAATTTTAAAAAATGTTAATTTTTTTTTTTTAAATAATTGGGTAAAGGATACATTTTTTAAAATTAATAATGAAAAAAAATACTAGAAATGAAATAAAAAATAATTGGTAAAATGCTTTTTTTTTTTTTTTTTTTGGAAATTAAAATATAATAATGCTAGTTATATATAAATGGAAATGCATAAGATTTTAAAAGATAATTGAAAAAATTGAAAGATTTTAAAAAATTGGGAAGATTGCTGGAAAATGATTGATTTTTAAAAAATATTGGTGAAAAAGTGCTTGAAAAGCTTAAAAATATTAGTGGAAATAAATTTGAGAAGGAGGGCGAAAATACATAATTCATGATCAATAACATTCAACATGGAGGCCCTCAACATATTAAATAAATATTGTTTACACATAGATAGGAAATTTAGAGGTAATTTGGCAACATCACATTGTATTTAAATATAATTTTTTTTTTTCTTCTCTACTAATGTATATTGGCTAGTAATATAAAAGTGTTGGTATTTTTAAATTATTACTTTACAAAAGACATGGACTTTCTGAACCTGCTTATATATACACAGACCAAAGCCCTTCACCACATCTGCAAGTATTTTATTTATGTTTCCTGGTTTACTGAAGCAAAAGAAGCAGAATTTGCATTTCATTTTCTTGCTTTATAAAATGTTTAATTTTTATTATTTAATTTATGCTTATACACTGTCGCATTTACTATTAGAATTACTTTTATTGCTGTATCTATATTTAATTTTTAGGGTCTGTAGAAAATAAAAATAATCACAGATTGCTCCTGTTGCAATAACAAAAAACCAGATAGATAAATATACATTTATTTGATAAATCAAAAAGGGAAATTACCCCATTTCAAGAGCTTGACGACAGGATTGATAATTATTGACAACAATCTTTTACTGATTACTCATTAATTCAGGATGTGGAGTTAGTCAAGAAGTGGGATTTCCCTCCCGAAATATTTATCTATTAATGAAACCATTTTCTTTTATGCGATTTATAATAGTTAGAAACCTTCATACCCGTTTTCATAAAGAGTATGTAACCATAATAGATTTAAAAAAAAAAAAAAAGACGCATAAGCGAAAATATAATAATGAAAATTATTGAAACAACTTCGAATATTTCATTCCGCGAATAGATGGACAAAAAAAAAAGAACACAAATTTGCTGAAGGAACAAGCTGTAAAAACATCCAAAAATGAACACCTAAATATATAATTTTTATAACCCTAAAGTAAGATCATAATAAAGTTATAAGAAAAAGTATTATATATAGAGCTGCTTGCTAGACTTGCATATTTGTTTTCTTCGAGAAAAAGAGAAAAGGAAGAAAAAAAGAGAAAATTAGAAAAAGTAAAAAAAACATAAAAAGAAAACAAGTAAAAGAAGAAAAAGGAAGAAAAAGAAAGAGAGAAAAGAAAAAGTTATAGAAAATATAGTATATATATAGAGAGATAGAGAAGTTGGTATGTGTTTTTGTGTGTACTAAGTTTTTTAGTAGTATGATATTTTTATTTAAATATATTCCTATATATATATATTATATGTATATATATATATATAGGCTCATATCTAAAACAATTTTTACAATAAATTTAATTTTATAATTAACTAATTTATATTTGAATAATTCATTTTGGTTATTCTAGGAGGGGAAACAACTCTAGGTAATTACTACCTAGATCCGGACTGAAGACGAACCCGGGCCTGCCCTTATGATTTCGCCGTTTTTACCGATTATGCAATGTATTATTTGGTATAAATAATTATATGGTTTAATATTATATCAATGCATATAATTACGAAATTACTGAAATTACAATTAAAATTGTAATTATTAAATTATAATTAAGCTTGATATTTTTTTCAGGAATTATATATCAATTATTTATTATAGAAGCATTTTTCCGGAGCTGCGAAGTCTGGAGTCGGAGCCGGAGCCGAAGCCGGAGCCGGAGCCATGGAGCCGCAAGGTGTTAGAACTGTGGCAGGAGCCAAAGAAATATTTTGTATTGAGTCGGAGCAAATAATTGGGGGCGGAGCCGGAGCAGTACACTTTAGATTGATGGAGTCGGAGTCCGTGCCGTGTCAGCGATCTTTAGTTTCAGGGAAACAATGTTAGGTGCTTGCTGACCAGTTAGAACATTTACAACATGTAATCAAGGTTTGATATAATAAGCACCGCTTCAAAGCTCAATCCGCATGAGTTATTTGATTCATCAGCGGAATCAACACCCAGTGAAATAAAAAAAAATGTGATTAAAGGTTTTGAAACGAAATATACTTCGTATTAATGTATTAAAGTCTCGTTGTAAATTTTCATTGGTTTTTAATCAGGGTTGAGGAGCCGGAGCCGGGGCCCAAAAAAAAATTATGGGCGGAGTCGGCTAATTTTTTTTTTATCTTTTTACTGTAAAGTAAAATTAGGTTCAGAGCATGAGCTGGAGTCGGAACAGCATTCACTTAACCGGAGTCGGAGCCGGAGCCGGCTAAAAGAATTACTCTGTGTTAATTAAAATTGCAGTCTTTGTTTTAACAATGTGTGGGTAATGAGACTGGGTGAAATGCACCACAAACAATCAGTTCTGGAATCTCTTCTTCACAATTTGTTCTCATTTTATCTAGTCTTCCTCACAGGAGGGAGTGTGGGCAGTGGCGTTTACAGGGGGGCTGAGAGATCACAGCCACCCACACTCCAAAATTTTTATGAAATCAATATTTTATAAAAATTTTCAAACAAAAGCAATGAAAATGAATAGGAACAGAAAAAAAATCAGTATTCTGGGATATTCAACCCCCTCCCCTGAAGAAAACAGCCCCCGACCGAAATAATTCGCCGTACACCAGTGAGTGTGATGATATATCTGTATACCGATTTACATGAAATTCTATAGGGTTGAACACTGAACCCTAGTCGTGAAAAGAGATCTGATTAACCCAGAAAGCAATTAGAACACTAATAAGTTTGATAAATGAATCCTGTAATACAATGGTTTTTAACCCTTTCTTTACCAAGGACCCCCCTCCCCCCCTTTGAATATCATTTGTTGCCTCAGACCACCAAGACGTAACTCAAGATATAAAACCTTAAGTACATTAAATATTTTTTTTTTATTAAAGTTTCTCATGAAGTATTTTCTAATATTAGGAAATAAGAGAACATATTTTATTCGTATAATTATATTATTAATGCTTTTTTTATTCATTCTTTCTTTCTATTATAATTACAAAAGATTATAACATTCTTCATGCCTTGGCGGACCCTCTCTGAAGACTTTGCAGTACCCCAGGGCTCCCAGGATCACAGGTTAAGAATCACTGCTGTAATAAAGTGTAGTATTAGGTAGAGATACTTGGAGTAAGAAATAACGGAATAAAGGGCGTTATTGCAGTATATAAATCAGAGGTTCTAAAACTGGGGTTACAAGGACGATTACAAACGGGTGTTTAGATGACTGGCAAAAGTTCAATCTAAAGCAATCAAATGTTAGCAGTGATTTGCAATTTGAAATGAATATGCGGTATATGCTATGTCATCAATGGCTGTCGAAAAGGCTTGGATGGGTGAAAATGGCTTAACTGACTTTTTGCATTGAGAATAGGGTTGGCTTTTATTTGGGCGTCTATTCTTATTGCATTGCATATTTTATAAAATAGTCTTCTTTTCTTGAATAATTGAAAGATTGTACTTACCTTTGTGTAAATTTTATTTTGTATTTATGTCAGGAAGGTATGAAATGTTTCAATATCTAGTTAGATAAAATTTTCTGCTATTGTTTATCATTTCTATAAATTTAAGGTTTCTAAGTTTTGAATTTATCAATACCATTTCGTCGTTTTGGTATTTGAATTCTTGAAAAGAAAAACGAGCAACATATATATACCCTAGATATATATATATATATAGTATATATATATATATATATATATATATATATATATATATATATATATAGTATAGTATGTTAGTATATATATATATATATATATATATATATATTTATATATATATATAAAATTATGGTCTTCAAATTGCTATAGATATTTCTTTTATTTTCTGCAATTGTTTTTAATGTGTTGTCTGCAGCTGGATATATACGCTTCCGAGATTGATTTAACAGTTTGGCAGCCGCCAAATGCTATCGACATACCAAGAGTTCTATCGGAGAATAGTCAGAAGAATCTCGCTGTATAAAAGCACAAAGTTAGTTGACTTTAAGCCAATATGAAACCAAAACACATTAAAACTTTAGGAAAAATACTATAATTAATGCCAATACATTACTTCATTATCTATCGATGAAGTGGCGCACGAAAATGCTGAAAGCGTTTCACGATAAATGCCGAAACGGTTAAACACCCAACGATCCGAACGAAGTACAC
>JABUQX010029487.1:0-15276 GCA_015478945.1 Trachelipus rathkii | reverse complement strand
TTTTACTTAATGCGGCAAATTTCTTCATCAAAAGCTTTCCAAGTTGAACATAGGTTGTATGCTCTGTAAACTAAAGTTTTTACGATAGATTCTTTGTAAATAGTCGGTGAATAGGACCCATAGTTCATATACAGACCATTATCAGTGGGTTTGACATGAATGCCTGTAGATATTGAGCCGTCAGAATTAATATTGATTTTAATGTCTAAAAAACAGATAGCATTATTAACCTAAGTTTCATATGTAAATTTTAAGCATGACAACTCTTGAATTCTATTGATGAACTGATGTATATGATCTATGTTCCTAAAGATAGTGAGGGTGTCGTCAACATATCTTATGTAAAATACGGGGTTAAAGTTGTTTGTTTCACGAAGGATTTTGTTTTCCAGATTGGACATATAGAAGTCTGCAAATGTAGGTCCAAGTGGTGAGCCCATCGACACTCCATCAGTTTGGAGATATATGTTTTCTTTAAATTTAAACGGTGTTTGGGTACAACAAATTAATAAAAGGTTCCTCATATGTTGCTCTGATATTTCTGGTGGAGGTAGGTTATTTGAGTGATATACTTCGTTAATTATTATGTCAATCGTTTCAAGAACTGGTACATTTGTGAACAAAGACTCTACATCAAGAGAGGCAAATATATTAGTGTCTTCAAGTTTTAAGTTTGATAATTTGCATAACGTTTCATTATTTGATTTAACTATGAAAGAGTTATTAAGATATGGTCGGATAATACTGTTCAGATATTGGGCAATTTCGTGTGTAACAGTTCCGCACATAGATATTACAGGTCTCAAAGGTGGATTTTCTGAGTTTTTGTGTATTTTAGGCAATCCATATATATGTCCTAAATTATAAAATCCAGTTCTTTTAATTATTAATATTTTGAACTCTCACCCCAAAACTAAAGACACCTCAAAAAATTAAAGTCAGACTATCCCATAAATCCAAACAACTGTCATCCTCCTTTAGCACAAGAGATGCTTTTGACCGACAACCATCACGTTGTGTACCAATTTAACTGCCCTGAGTCAGACTGTACGTCGACATATATATTGGTTACACGACGAATCGATTAGGCCTGACAATACACATTGTCTGAAACTTAAAATTGTGAGGCCTTTACATCAAAAAAAAAAAACACGCAGACTGCATACATTAACATGTAACTTAATGTATTATCTGTTAGACTAAAATATCATTTTGGATTTTAATTATTATAAATAATTCTAAGACTCATCTGCTCATATAAGAATCAATCCTCTGGAAGATGTCTCAAGTTTAGAGACGAAACGCGTCGGGAAATGTAAATAAATATATCTCTCATGTAAATTGTTTTCAAAGATTATTTTAAGAAAATTAAACTGTGTACAGAAATAACTATTTAGAAACTTGGAAATAAAATCAAAAACTTTTATAAAATCAAAGGCTGATATTGAATTCCTAAATAATAATAATAATAATAATAATAATAATAATTATAATAATAATAATAATAATACACACACACACACAATAATAATAATAATAAGTATAGAAGAACAATAATAATAATAATAATACACACACACACAATAATAATACACACACACACATTAATACACAAACCAATACCAATACACTTTAAATAAAACAAAATCATTGATAAATAATAATAATAATAATAATAATAATAATAATAAAAATAATAATATATATAATTAAAGATACTGTAATTGCAATATAATTATTTTACTTATAATAGCTATAGCGACTGAAGAAATTTCATTATAAATACCCATACAAACACATTATACATTTTTAATCCTAGGGGGAAAAGTTTGCATTTAATAGATAATTTTGGAATTCTGTATCATCTTTGATTTTTATAAAATCGTTATCTAAGGTTGGCTTGATAAGGAGATATCCATTCTTAATAAAGCAAGTTTTAATAATTTGAGGGTGGTCCTTCTTAACCGTTAATGCTTTATGAAGTAATTTTTTCTTTTGAGGGGTTAAATATTCATTCAGGTAAGTATTTTGTGGTTTCTCTTTAATACAAGCTTTGAATAGGTTAGCTTTTAAATTTCCAGCGTTGATTCTGAACCTGATAGAGCGTTTATCTCTTGAGCTGTTACTGACCTTTTTACCAAGTCTATACACTTCTGAGATTTCACCCCGGTTTATTGTTATTTTTAATTTATTTTGAATAGTATTAATGACGGCGAGTTCTACATCTTCATTTTCTCTTCCTTCTGGAATATCCCCACTTAAGACGACAACATTTTTAATGCTTTCTTGCTGAATTTGTTCCTGCGCTTCCTCTAAATTTCGAACTGTTGACTGAATATTCGAGATTTGTTCTACTTGGGATATTTGTGTGTCCGAAATTGAGGTTTCCCTACTTTCAGATTCAATTTTGGTTAATTTGCGTTTCAGATCATTAATTTCTTTATCTTTTTGCTTGCTAATCTCTTTGAATTCATGAAAAGTAAGTTTAATTAATGATATTTCATTTTTTAAATCGTTAATGATTGAAAGCAAGCCGGAGTAGTCTGAAGGAACAGTTTGGTCATTGTCATTGGGGAGGGGAGAGGGGTTGAAGTTGAGGGAGAGGGGCATATTAAGAATTTCATCCTCTTGCGAGTCTGTGAGAGACTCAAACGAGAGATTTGGCACTTCATCTTTTTCTTTTTCTTTTTCTTCCAATTCTTCTCCTCGGTTGCCAGATTTTTGTTTATCATTCTTTTTGCCATTTTTATTATTATTGTTGCCTCTGGCATTGCCTCTATGATTGATATTGTTACTTGTGTTGGTTTTATTATTAGAATCACTGTTCTTATTGTTGATTGTGCTGTTGTTATTTGTGTTGGTGGTATTGTTATTATTTCTTTCAGAGTTGCCGTTGTTATTGGCAACTGCGTATTCTTGATTTCTGGTATTTGCCATGTCAGAAAGTTTGTAAACTTGTTTATGGCTTTCAATTTTTATTTATTTAATTACACCTCTATTAGATATTACAAATGTTTAAATGGCACTACTGGTTCGCAATTAGATACACTTATTTTATTGATGGGGCACACAGACTGCACTAGCACATTTTAATAAATGTCAACAACACAGGAGAGACAGATTCGCACGTCCACACTCGACAGTGGCCGAGTCAATAATAATAATAATAATAATAATAATAATAATAATAATAATAATAATAATAATAATAATAATAATAATAATAATAATAATAATAATAATAATAATATAAATATAATTAACAGTAATTATAGACATCACTGAGTAAGAAAAAATATAATAATCATAAACATGGTTCATATATTTATGTGCTGGTTTACCTAATGTTCTACTAAATGGCTTATATTTGTTTTAGCATAGCTACACCAAGGCACAACAACCAAGGCAATGGGTACCATGGCTCGATAGGATGGCTATAATCATCCATATCATACACCATCACCAATACCCGGCTGCCACACCTCAGCATAACCACCAAAAAAAATTGTGTTAGCATTGCCTAGCATGACGGATTTTATCCTGATTGAAAGATCGGTTTGATTTTTTTTTTTTTGATGCCCTATGCCCAAAAATAGGGTGAACTACTGGGAACAATTCGGGACTCGCCGCCGCCGCCGCCGCCGCCAGCGCCGCCGCCGCCGCCGCCGCTGCCGCCGCCGCCACCAGAGCTTCTTTTTTTTTTTTTTTATTAACCCCATCCCTACATGATTTTGTCAAAAAATTTGTCCCTTTATATTCTTAGGATTCACACTACCGATTGTTAATTTGATTTTATCGTTTGGAAACCGGTTCACCCCTTAAGCACACAACCATACCCCTCTTTTCAAAAATCTCGGCATTCACCTCCTGTTATGCACTTTTCTTCTCGCCTCTGCCAATCTCATTCCTCTCCTACAGGCATTCCTTTACTAACTCAATCCACTGTTTCTTCGGTCTCCCTAGCTGGTCAATTTCAACACACCACTATACATCTCCTTAACCAACCAACTATCATCCATCCTTTCAACATGACCAAACCATCTTAAAATTATTTATTCTCTCATTTATTCCTTTCTTCACACCCCACACAACTTCCCAATGCGTTCATTCCTCATTGCATCAATCCTTCACACCTAACACGTCCCTAAGTTTGTCCATCTGAGCACATTGTACCTTAGATCTACCTCTGATTCCAGATCATAGTTTCACTATTATACACATCACAGGTAACAACATAGCCTCCATCCAAAACCCTAGCGCACTAAGCAGTTGATCCCCTAATATTCACCAAAAATTTAATTACCTTCCTTCCATTCACAACTTCCTACTACACTCTGCATCATCCGTTCCTTTCATCCAAAAAATATATACTAGATATTTAAACTCAGACACTTGTTATAGTTGCTACCATCTAATATATCTTCACACCGCGGACTCTCCCCACTCACTACCATAACCTTTTTTTTTTCTCTATCTACATTTACTCGTCAAAGTCTTTCTTTTATAAACTCTAAGCAAACCTCTCTACTCAATCCTCTTCTAAATTCTTTCTTCAAATTCCCACAGAACCAAATTATCCGCATATAATGAGGAAACTCCACCCTTCCAGTCTCCATCATTTTAATCTTCATAACCCTATCCACATACAAATTGGACATTGAATAACCAAGGAGACATAACACATCCCTGCCTCACCTCCTAATATTAAACTAATCACTTCCAACTCCATTTATTCTTACACCCTTCAATTATCATCACATACATATTTTGATTTTATTCAAAGCCTACCAGTATTAATATAAGTCACTAACACCTGCTATAGAGCTTTCCCTATAAATCCTATCATACGCCTATTAAAATCCATAAACCTAAATACTATTTATTCTTCTTCTCCATTTTCTCAATCATTTATCTCAATGTAAAAATCCTTTCTGCTGCTTCTGAATGCACCTTTGTTCTTCACCAATCAGTCCTCAGTCACTCGACGCACTTTTTTTCGACCAAAATATCAGCATATATCTTCCTACAACACTCAATAAACTACCCCCCTATAATATCTACAGTTACCTTTAATCCCCTTACCCTTATATAATGGCACTATTACTTCTCCTCCAATCACTCGGAACTATATCCTCCATAAAGGTTTTGCTATTCAACTTCCAAATCCTCTCAATCACCATCTCGTCTCCGTTCTTGATTATCTCACCAGTAATTTCATCTATACCCGCAGATTTACTATTTTTCAACTTTCTTACTCTACCCATTACCTCCTCCCCACTAATTACCTCATCCCCAAAATACCTATTATTCTTGCACCATCAAACCCACATACATTAACTATATAAATATACACACAAAGACAGACACACACACACATACAATATATATATATATATATATATATATATATATATATATATATATATATATATATATATATCTATATATATATATATATATATATTACATATATATATATATATAAGAAGAGGAGGAGGAGGAATTGACTAAAGGGATAATGGTAATTGGGTTGGATACCCACAACCACTTATCTCTTGTTGGAATCTCTTTTGGTCTCTTTTGAATACTTATGCACGCCTCGGACCAGGTCCTCACCGCCATAAGCGACCTTGTATCTTTCGGCGAAATTGTGTGAATAGTTTGAATAGTCTTGGTACACAGAATGTTGGAGGAATAAATGGGGAGGAGAAGAGGAGAAAGGTGATGGATGTATTTAGAAAGGATGAAATTTCCCTTGCTGTGATTGAAACAAAGATGAAAGGAAACGATGAAGACTAGTTGTGAGGTTCAAACGTGTATGTGTTGTAGTAGAGAAGAATGATAGGGAAGGGAAGGAGTTGCAATTGTGATGAGTGACCTATTACACAGAGCTATGGTGGATTTTATTTGTGTGAGTACTTGAATTCTAATGTTTAAATTTAAGTTTGAAAAGACAAAGGTTTGTGTGGTTGTAACATCTATTGTCCATCTGAGTTTGATGTTGAGGAGAGTGTGAATTCTTGGGATAATTTAAATGATATTTTGAAAGGGTTATCATGTTGTTTTATGTAAGATTAAATTAGTGGGGGCGTGGTGGATGGTTAGGAAAGAGATATGGATGGAAGTGGGAAAAAATTAAGTGAAGTTAAATGAAGAAGGTTATAAGGAAAAGTATGTGAAAGAACCTGACAATAAATTAGTTGAATGTGAACAAGATAAAACTGAACAAATCAGGACGCAAATGAAGAAAGCATTTGTTGGTAGTGCAGGTGAAGTAGGTGGATGTGCTAAAGTGAAAAGTTGGAATGTCAATAGCAAGTGGTGGAATGAAGAATTGTTGGAAGCGGTTAAAAGTAGAAAAGGGTCTGGTTGAATGTATTAAAAGGGAATCTTCATATTATAATGAGTAGAGATGGTACTAAAGTGACTGATGAAATGGATGTGAGGAGAGTGTGGATAGAAAATTCGCAAATCTGCATAACATTAGCACTAATGAAAAAGTTGCTTCATTAAACTTTTATGATTTTTAATCTAATTTAGTTACTGTTAAAGTTTCCATTACTTAAATATTTTCTTTAATAATTTTTATGAATTTTCTATTATTTATTTTGAGGGCAAACTATTTACTTTTTAGTACTTAATTTTAAGATTTCCCATTCTATAACTAACTATAAAGAGGAAAGATACTTAACCGCCGATTAAGAACAATTTAAGAAACCGAGGAATTTTCTAAGTCATTGGTCTTTGACTTAACCTAGCAAATTTATAGTTCACAAGTAGATGATTCTTAAGAGTTTTGATTCTTGCATTCTTATAACATTCCTGATTATTTGGGATAATTGTTCTACCCCTCCGGATAAGATGAACAGTTTTAGGACTCCTTGTCCTAAGATCTCCTTGATTTTTGGAAATCTTTCATTTACATTTACAAGTGGTTTGTGAATTGAGAGGCCCGGGATACAGCCTTGCTTACACGTAAAAGGGTTGTGGTTTACAGCCTTTATATTTTTGATGTAGAGTATCATTATAATATTTTATGAACCTATTTATATACAATTCCTTCTAGCGACCGGCGAACCGCTCCGACTCAAGCTCCGGCTCAAGCATTTTAAAATTACCCGGCTCCGACTCCGGCTCCGGCTCCAGCATTTTAAAATTACCCGGCTCCGACTCCGGCTCCGGCTCCGGCATTTTGAAATTGTTCGGCTCCGACTCCGGCTCCGGCTCCGGCTCCGACCCTTAGTTATAATTCCTTCTCCATTTACAGTCACGAAATCATTAATTCTGATACAAAATTTTGAGGGTATGATGAAATTAAATGTTTGTTAATGACATCTTTATTAGCTTAGAATTTAAAACTTAGAAAATATTTCATAGAAAATAAGAATTTTAAGAAATACAGAAAAGGAATCATTCACTTTCTTCTTAAATTTTAATATAATTCCTCTTTGAACGATGAACTACTTACTGCCTGTACAGTTACGTAATATAATTTTATTATTTTTTTTCCTAAAAAGAATAAAAATCATATTTTAGATTCATCCTAAAGTTTAAAATAATTCCTCGTTGAACTATGAGCCTGAACATATATAACATAATTTTATTCAAAAACAGATTTTATATATGAATACAGTGATGGGACGGTACATTGAAAATTTGGTTGGGGCTGATACCGGTACAATTGGTACTCGAAAAATAGTTGGGCGAATAACGATACTCGTACTTGTAAAGCTATTGGGCGATACCGGTCCGTTACTGGTATCGCCGGTACATCGATACATCGATAACATTTTTATTTTGTGGAAAAGCAATACTGATAAATGGAATTTCAATAAATAGTTATATATTTCTATAGGCAATAATTATGTATTTACAACTATTATCAAGTTTAATTTATATAATATATATATATATAGTGTGTGTATATATTATATATATATATATATATATATAATTATATAATATATATATATTAATATATATAATATATTTATATATGCAACAAGGAATATTTCCGTGAATGAGGCAATTATTATTATTAAATAAGCTGGAATAAAAAGATGTCTTAATTAAATCGGAGTTATTTTGCTAATCATTATAGGTTATCGCGTATGCACAGTATGCGAATTTCTCATGAACCTCCGAAATTTTCAATAAAACCGTGTAGTTTCGATGATGAAATTGCATTCTATGGCAGAAATTATTTAGTTTTCATTGAGACCGTCATCCAAATCCAAAACGTTGTTTCCTGGCAATCCTCGTGTGGAAAAGATATGTTCAGCAATAATGTGTCAGCGAGGGGAATATTTACTACCAATAGTTAGTTGTAATACGTTCAGAAAAGCCTAATGGGGTAGAAACCCATATAAATCCTTCATGAAGGGCATATCACATTTATGTGAATATTTAATATTACATTGCTACTATTGTCAGCCAACTAAATTATGAAATTTCAAAGGTAATATGACACACTACTCTGCTGGGGATCGGATTCCAGTATAATCCTACAACAGTCAGCGGAGCACTTACGAATTATAAACGTGTGTCTTAGCACAGGTCTTCATTTAATTGTAACATCCGATAACAGTATGCCTAATAATATGTATACAACCTAGTAAGCTGACGAAATGGTTGAGGCGTTATTCTTGAAAGACAAGAAGTGCCCACAGAGCTACGAGAGTGTAATAGACCAGATATCCAGATCATTTGAACCGCATTCCACTCATAGATGAATACAGATAATGTACAGATTTCAAGAAAAGGTTCAGAACCAACTCACCTTCTCGCCACCTAAGTCAACTTCCCCACCCGTTACCCTTGACATGGGAGTTTGACCTTTTCACATATTGATCAACCACGGAACACCCAACAACCTCACTTACGAGCAGACAGAATGTACCGGTGCATTCTACATATGACATAACATTTTTCATACAGGAGCACACATTTGTGCAGGTCTGATCCCGGCGACTCCGACGTTGGTGTAGTAAATCGTAGACCAAAGGTTCTGTGTCCTATGTTTGACAATAAACTTGACGGCAGGCTCTCGTATTTGTGGGACGGATTGAGGCCAAAGCTTTTAACCAAATAATTTGCATGATTAATGCCACATTATCAAGGTACTGGACCGAGAAACACCGATATCACTTACAGCACGCGACACCAGGTTAGTTTACTTCATAAATGTGTAGTGTGAACTGCTAGATAATTATACTTGATCGGGCCGGACAGTTACCATAGAAACCTAGATAGCGAATAAAATCAAGAATTTCTGGACACTACTTTGTCAGACCTTCCTCGTGACGTTCCCATTACAGACACGTCCAAATTGGCTTTTACTAACCAGCATGAGAATGCCAGCACATACCAACAAAGGGCTGTGCAACATGCATTAACGTAAAACACCACCCGGTAGGGGAAGGACATGAGTCCTATTCCATTGGCCTCCTAGATCACCGACCTTTATCCAAAACTGGAGTATTTACCTGTGGGCTTACCTGAATAATCGTGTCTACCGGTGGGTACACAACCCCAATTAGCATCAGTTATTGCCTCTTTAGTTCGAATCATCACGCCTGTCCGAATGCGACTGAAAAAAATATCACTTTTGGCAAACATGGAACAAAGGGGGGGGTGGAGTCAGATGCCCGAACTTTGCGTATAGAATAAGAGCAGACATTTCGCACACCGCGTTATAATGTATACATGCATATACGATAAAGTACTACATAATCAGAAGGTACTACAGGATAAGGATTCATACTATGACCGAAAAAACTTATGTATGATATGGACTGTAAATAAACGATGTGTTACAGAGTTCATTAATCATTTCTTTATAAATCGTAAACTGTTCATCGTACCTAACTATTAATAGTACCTAATATAAACGTACGCTGTATATGGGGGTTTCGCCCTCATCACGATGTTCTAACCTGATTACAACCAAAAATTTACCTAGATATAGTAAATTGTTACAACTAACCATTTGTTGGTAACTATTACGCAGCAAGCACCTATTTTTCCGCGTGTATTGAGAGGTAACTACCATTTAAATCGAGATGACTGTCTCTATAAACCCTAAATAATTTTTGCCACAAAAATGCAATTTAAATTATCGCGAACCACACGGTGTTTATTGAAAATTCGAAAGGTTCATGGAGCAATTTCGCAACAGAGACCCTCTTTTCCTACAAGTTTCGTAAATAATTGACATCTGTACTAATTGTAAACTTTTTGCACATTAGCTTATACCCTACAACGCACACACACACACACACTACACACACCACACCATACACACACACACACACACACACCACACACACACAACACACACACACCCACACACACACACACACACCACCCACCCGCACACACACCCACACCACCCACACACACACATATATATATATATATATATTATATATAATATATATTATATATGTAATATATATATATATATATATATATATAATATATATTATATATATATAATGTATATAAATTTATAATATATATATATATATATATATATATATTGTTGACTTGTGTTTTATAGGAAGAATGTGTTTTTTTTTTATGTAAAAGAAGAAATTAATAAAATTTGAAAAAAAATTGCATTATGCATATTTAATAAATTGCATTTATAGCAGATGGAGATGCTAAATGAATGCATAGCACATGGAACGCGGTAAAATGAATGCATAATTTACAGGGAGCTTCCCTCCCGTGCTCCACCGACCCGTGAGTTGCTGAAATATAAAATCAAATATTTATCATTTAGTAAACAAAAGTATATAAAGCATATAATTTTTTTAACAAATTAAAGCATCTGGCAGTATTAGTCATGAAGTATGAAATTTGCAGACAACTTTTTTCAGGCTCATTTTCTAAATTTATTTTTAAAACTTTCGTTCACTACGGATCATTTACAACAGTTCTTATAAGTTTCATGAAAATCAGTGTAAATCAGCTGGTGTCTTATAATTGATAATTTCGTCCATAGTTATAAATATGATTTTTGGAGGCCTACTTTTTCATATAATAATTTAAAAAAACAAAGTTTACCACAGAATATAATAAGTACATTCATTTCATAAAACTATCTATAAAAGAAAATAAATTAAAAAAAAAAAAAAAAAACATTCCTAACAAAGCATGGCCATGATACACCAGAAAATGTACCGAATAAAAGTTAACCGATGTTTTCCGGTACGTACAAAAAAATTTGATTGGCGATCACCGTTAGCACGGTACTTTTTCAAAAGTGATTGGCGATCCGTATCCGGTACAAAAAGTATCGCCCGATACATGTACCCGGTACATGTACCGGTTATGCCATCTCGTATGAATATATATATATATACCATGTATATATATATATATATATATATATATATATATATAAATATATATATATATAATATATATATATATATATATATATATATATATATATATATATATATATATATATATATATATATATAGTATATATATATATATTATATATATATAATATATATATATATATAGTATATATATATATATATATATATATATATATATAACTTCACTTTCTTCAAAACTTTTAAAATAATTCCTCTTTGAACAGCCGACCATATGTAACATAAATTTATTCAAAACAATTGCTCTTAAAAATAAAACCATGAATAAAATCCTTCTTTAACGTGAACGATTGTCCTTAGCGATCCGATTTATTAATTTTTAAAGCAGAAAATAAGCTACTCAACATTTACTTGAATAGGAGGCAAAGCTTAATGCATGCAAGCGGCATTCTTGGGAAAAATTTTTATAGCTTAATAATTAAGATTGCCATCTTTGATGATTAACTATGCATTTCGGTTCCGATTTTCATTATTCCAACTATATAATGACCTTTACTGGCCAATTTTACCTTTAAATTATTCCTGATGAAAATTTTTAGGTGAAATGTCCTTTTATAGTAGATTGTTCTTTTAGTTTTTTTGTTCAATCGCTTTTCTAGCATCTCCAACTTATTCCCGCATTCTCTGGCAAATATCCAACTTCTTCATCTCATCTGACAACATCTACAAACGCTCAAGGCGAGGATTCCTGGAAAATCTTGGCTCTGAACTCAATGCTTGACTCGCGGCGCCAGATTGCTGTTCTAATAGCGTTATTTCATTTTACCTAAAGTTCACAGAAAGAACCCTCCTAGCTTATTAAATATCAAGATCTTCAGTCTGGGAAGATTCTAAACAAAAGATTATCGACAAAAATATTTTATTTTCATGGTTAACATATCTTTCCCTTCTTTTCATTGGGAATTATTTTGTGATTGGCTAAAATCCCGTTCTCATAAAAAATTTCCTGCGTTCAAGTCTTCTGATTGAAATTTTTTGTTAGTAAAGTATGATTCTTCGACTGTTTCGATTTGTTCCCACTGACTCTGGGCGAAGAGAGAAAGTTCAGAAGTACCGCAGCATCAGTTACTACTAACTATTAATCATAATAAGCTTGCAGAAAGCCTCCTTAGAGATAGACAAATGTAACTTCCCCATCTTGTCTCTTACTAAGATTGCCACTTTTTGCAATTTTTAAGCTTATATTTGACTTGCTTTATATTCTTCTTCTACTTTTCTGTTAACAAATATTTTTCCAGTCTAAAGGACTTCCAGTTTGATGCCATGTCTCCACACAGTGCTTTAAATCACTGGTCATGCAAAGAGGAAAACTATATGAGCTATCACTATCTTAACAACACTGATAATTCAATGTATTTTGAATTCTTTCACTTAACATAGACACGAACAAGTTTATAGCAACTGAAAAGTTTCCATATTTTAGTCTGAGTTTTTTGAAATTAAAGGTTTATCCTGATTACCTTCAGCTTCACCTTTCTTTTTAAACAATTGCTAGGGGGGGGGGGGGGGCAATGTGGTATGACTGGTTTAAATGTCGCATTAATATAGAGGATCCAATAGATGTATTCGTATGATAACTTGCAATCTCCCAACGCGATTTGAACTCATCCTGCTGCGAACCCCATGCGCCATACACAAGTGCATGCTGATTATCTTCGTACTCGACCGAGCAGTAGACTCTTTTGTGTATGTTCGAACTGACTTGGTCCCTATCAACTGTGTTAAACTTCATTCATTATCTGACAAATAAAGTTTTAATTTTTATCTTTCAGAGTAAGTAATATATTCAAGTACATGAGGTTTTCGATTTTAGTTTAGTTGACGATGATTTTTCTAAGGATATTAACTAATTAATAAAGTTATCTATAGAAAATTAATTAAATTATCTATAGAAGTACTGAACCTTTTTTTTTTATATTGTGCACAACAGCAATCCTAAAGAGTATAGTGTCACATATCCGACAGAGACACTCGTGACGCACCATCTCTTCACCCACAGTATAGTACCAAAGCTGTCGAGTGCGATTCAGTATCCTTAGCTTCTCCCGTACTCCCCTCCCGACGTACGAAGAATGATATATTAAAACATGCTAAAAATACAACAGTAGTGAGAGTGACGGTACCCACCAGTCCCAACACGAGATCAGATCATTCCTTCAACCGTATACTTACCCTACTCTATCAAATACCCGGATATACGAGGTCAATACTCTACCATGTAGTAATACGTGTATAAACCACGTCTACTTAACCTCACTGCTCACTCCGGATTATCCCCTGCATTCTCCTTGTCACAAGCCATCACTATATACACTATATAGTATACTCCCACTAAGCTATAACGAGAAATAGCAGAGTATATATATATATATATATATATAATATATATATATATATATAATAATATATACTAATAATAATTATTATACTATATTATTATATATAAAAAAATATTGAATAATAATAAAAGAATTGAGGTGATATGATATATGAAGATATATGATATAATTTTATATAATTTAATATTAATATTATATAAATTATTATTAATTAATTAAATTAATAATATAACTTTTATTATATAATATATAATATTATATAATATATATATATATATATTTATATATATATAATAACTATAATATATATCTTTCTTTCTTTCTTGACCTACCTCTTCTTCCCCAAGACGGGAACAGTAAGTTCGATACAAGCCATCGGAAAAGGAAGCGAGGTAGAGAGTATGACAAATGTCGAAAAAGAAAGCCCAGCCTTTACCGACCCCTCTCGTACCAATAATTCAGTGAAACTTCGCACAATCGAGATGAATTTCACAAGTCCGACACCAAATACTAATCGAGTCATCTTCCTCACAATACCGTGAAATCAGGGTGGGCAACCTAATCCGTCAATATTACATTACTCAGCTTCCCCTCTCCACTTATGAAATCGTCTCACACTGCTTACAACCCAGTTAAAATAAAATCACCTTTCATAGACCTCTTCAATAAAATGTATATATATTTAGAACAGCGTAGAACTTACCACAACACCGAAGATCTCAGGCCCCAGAGCACAAAAACCAGCTCATATACTTGCTTAATCTGATTCTTGATAAGAATGACACTCCAAAATCAGGATGCTAACCAGAGTATCGTAAGCAATGTATATCTCGACTTGCCAAACTCAATTTCTCATCCTCAGGACATTGATCAGGCTCGACTCATCCACTTTGCTCTTTCGTCTCCAGCTATAACCGTCTCGCAAGATCCTCTTCAGAGACGCAAACAACAATCAACACCGTTCTATTCTATACCTGCTCGTCTTTGAGTGATTGTGCGCATCATACCTTGTCTATGTTACATGTGAACACTCTAGATCCTCACTATACACGCATCAAGTATACTTATCGCCAATCTTATACTCAACATACTTGTTCATTTCGATTCTCGTCAATATATATATATATAGTAACCCCTTTCTTCACACAATCATCACAAAGAACTCTCTAATAAATTCATTCCTCATTTATTAATTCTTTTCACACCTAGCATGCTCCTAAATTGTCCATCTGAACATACATTGAACTTAGATCTATACTTCTATTCTAGACCATATTCCAGACCTTAGTCTCACTACCATACAATAACACAGGTAACAAGCATACCTCCATTGTAAGACCCATCGCCCCACTCAAAGACTTAGTCCCCCTTATACAT
This sequence comes from Trachelipus rathkii, assembly GCA_015478945.1. Lineage (NCBI taxonomy): Eukaryota > Metazoa > Arthropoda > Malacostraca > Isopoda > Trachelipodidae > Trachelipus > Trachelipus rathkii. Next base: position 149 of record JABUQX010029487.1, on the reverse strand, counting down.
TCCTACCATACAATTTAATATGCCACAAGCAAATCCTTCCTGCCAGTTCACCAACCTTGCCTACACACTCACTGCATCATCCGTTCTCTTTTCATGCATAAAATTTACCCTAAAATATTTAAAAACTCAGACACTGCTCCAGCTGCTCA
>JABUQX010029486.1:17500-84219 GCA_015478945.1 Trachelipus rathkii | reverse complement strand
TTCAAATACTTTATTTCACTTTTCATTTATGATAAAATTATGATAAAATATTTTTTTATGAACAGTACCTATTAATAGAATATTTCAGAAATATTCTATTAATTTATATTTCATATGATTTTTACATACATTTTTCATTAATAATTACTAAATTGTTTTATGCATTCAAAATTTCTATATCTCATGAAATAGTGTTTTTTCCTAATAACCTTAAAAATAGTTCAAATAGGGCATTGATTTCTAATTTGTGGAAATGTCGTCATAAGGTTTATCAATTATACCTTCGATTAATGAAATATAGGAATGTAGAAATATTGAAGGTTGCGTACTTAATATAGAGGTGAAATGTTCTTTAGTTTAAAAATTTTAATTTTGAAAGTCTTTAGAAAAGTGAGAGTTTAAAATGGGTATTTTAGTGGAAAAAAATAATATCATAATCGTGACTAATAATTTTATACATTATTTGAAATACAGATTCTTTAACACCGTGGGGTAAATACGACCAAATCAGTAAATCTGGAAGCAAACATGGATCACCATCACACACAAATACAGCAGTTATGTTATATATATATATATATATATATATAAGATATATATATATATATATATATATATATATATATATATATATAAAAAATTTCACTCGACGCACGACTCACAGAGGCAACAGCTTCGCTGTTAGACAATGTATATGATTTTCTACCACTGGTCCAATTCACATGCCCAGATAAGAAAGCCTCTCGGAACAGTTTCATGGCCCCTGCTTCGGTTTTTTAACTATTGTTTTGAAAATCATACTCATTATAACTACAGAAGTGCTCCACTGCTGGGAACCCCTGACATCCTGGTAGGTGCTTGTGGTCACAAAAGCAGAGCATCCAAAAAGAAGTGCAAAAGCAAGGCGGATATGAAGTGGAAAACACAATTAAGGCGACAAATTTGCAATGATAAGACGAGAAGAATTTCACCCGCGCAAGGACTCGAATCATCAACTACAGCCTCTCAGATAGATATTAAAGTCGAAGGTTCGAGCCCCATCGAGAATGTTTTTTCTCCGTCTTATTGTTGTTAAAATTGATTGTTTCTTGCCTAAAGTTGGATATATATATATATATATATATATAGTTATTAAGTTATATATATATTATATATCATATATATATATATATATATATATATATATATATATATATATATATATATATATATATATATATATATATATATATATATATATATATATATAAATATATATATATATATTAATTTCCTTTGTAAAAACACCCACAGAAATGCGTAAGCGAATCAAAATAAAATAATTATATTTAATAAACTTAATAATTAAAAAAATTATTTCATCTTCTCTTATATATAAATAAATTTATCTCTTGTTAGTTTAAATATTTTTAACATTATAAATTTATTTATCGTCTTATGGTAAGTTGGGATTAGTGTGCTGAACTTGTGAATCGAAGGTCCGGAGTTCGATTCCCAGGTTCTGTTACGCTAGTGGATATATGTACCCTGTAAAAGGTTGTTTTTTTTAAAAAAAAATTTTAGCACAAAATCACCTTTCGCGGGCAGGGCCCTATTCAAGGAAGGAACATAAAATAATAATAATAAAAAAAGATATGTCAGACTTCTTTGGTCTTTGATTTCCTTTTAACCTTCTTATTTTTATAAAAACTTTCCTCTTCATCCATGATCATCGAAAAATATGCATTGACCAACTAATTAACAGCAGTTTGTTTTCCTTTTCCTCTTCTGCAAGCTTCTTTTTCTGCTTCATTGGTTTTCCTTTTTTATTAGCATCATTAACAATGGAGGAACCATTCATGAAATTTATTTCTGACTGATCATACATTTCCAATAGTTTTCAATTTCTCTTTTCCATCATCAAAAAATTTTAAGACAACTTCAACATTTTCAATAATATTATTTATTTTATGAAATTAAAAAAAAAATGAAATTGATTAACAAGTCAATGTCGTTCAATGTAAGAAATTTAAGCTCTTTTTATGATTCATTGAGTCAAGCATATTGCAGTAGTTTCCAATTTAATTTTTGTAACCTCAAAAATATTAATAATAAAAAAATAATAAATAAATATATAAAAAATAAAACAAAGGGGAACTAAACAAACCATATATAAATAATTTGGCGGGAATTCTAATTGAAGTTAATAAAAATTTGGCGCGAAAGGGATTGTCATACGGTAAAAGCTTACGATTGAATAAAAATTAAAAACTGGAGAAAAGACTATACAGCTTGATATACATAACAAACAATTGGTTCTAAAATAGAACCTGCAACTTTGGATCAAGAATCCAACACATTACCATTAGGCTAGCCAAACCCACGGTACCTGATATATATATAGCATAGAGAGGAGAGTACATATTGTTATGCTATATACATATATATATGTTATTATTATTATTATATATATATATATATTATATTTAATATTATTATTATTATATTATATATGTTATTATGTATATATATATGGTATATATATTATTAATAGTTGCTGTTGGGTTGTTGAGCTACATAGTATATAGAGTTATTACTATATGTACATATATATATTATACATATTATATATGTATATATATATATATATATATATATAAATCCTCAAATACACTTTCTATTTCCCATCTCTTAGTTATGGATAAAATTATGGATAATATTTCTTTATGAACAGTACCTATTAATAGGGGTCATATCCCCAGAAATATTCCATTAATTTATACTCTACATGATTTTTACATACATTTTCATTTGGTAATTACTAAAATTGTTTTAAGGCATCCAAAATTTCTATATCTCCTGAAATAGTGTTTTTTCTGACAACCCAAAAATAGTTCAAATATGAATGATTTCAAATTTTGTGGGAATTGTCGTCGATAAGGCTCTATCAATTATACCTCCGATTAATGAAACAGGTGAACAGAAATATTGAAGGATATAACTTTAATATACAGTAAATGTCTTTATTTAAAAATTTTAATTATGGAAAAAGTCTTTAGAAAAGAGGAGTTTAAAAATGATTAGTTCAAGTTGGGGTATTTTTGTGGAAAAAAAATAATATCATAATCGTGACTAATAATTGTATACAGTATTTGAAATACAGATTCTTATCAATTGTAAATACGACCAAATCAGTGAAATCTGAGCGAAACACGGGATTCACTAACACACACACATCATATACAGTATATATATATATGTATATATTATGGATATGCTATATTGTTATATATTGCTAAGGTTGGTTATACATACATGTTGTTAGCAGCTACAGCAGCAGCAGCAGCAGTGGTTGATACGCATAGGGCTATGGGCTAAGGCATGGCGCGCGCATGCTAGATAAGAAGTTATTGAGTTACTATTACATATATATATATATATATATATACATGAAAATTCCACTCGACAGTGAATCTCACAGAGGCAACGATAATGCTGTTAGATCAATGTATATGTGATTTTCACACTGGTCCACTCCATGCCCAGAGTTAAGAAAGCCTTCTCTTAACAGTTTCATGGCCCTGCTTGGTTTAACTGTTTTGAAAAATCGTGGTACTCATTATACTCCATAGAAGGGAAGCCTCTGGAAACTCGGTTGGGAACCCTTGGACATCCCGGTAGGGTGCTTCTGGGTTACAAGAGCATCATCCAAAAGAAGTAAAGCAAGGCGGGACATGGAAAACACAATTGAGGCGACAAATTTGCAATGATAAGACGAGAAGAATTTCACCCGCGCAAGGACTCGAATCATCAACTACAGCCTCTCAGATAGATATTAAAGTCGAAGGTTCGAGCCCCATTGAGAATGAAATTTTCTCGTCTTATTGTTAAATTGATTGTTTCTTTGACTATAGCTGGATATATAAGAGAGTAAGAAAGAAAGAGCAGTTATATATAAGGTTGCTAAGGTTATAGTTATGGTATATATAGCAGTTATATATATATATATATATGGTTATTGTTGTTATTATTATATATATATATATATATATATATATATGAAATAGTTAAGAAGAAGTATATATATTATATATATTATATATATATATATATATATATATATATATATATATATATATATATATATATATTTATTTTTTATAAAAACACTATATATTTAAAAAAAAAAATATATATATATATATATGTATATATATATATATATATTCAATTTTTGTAAAAACACCATATAATTCAAAAAAATTAACTTCAGCTAAATATATTTATATATAAAGATCTAATAATTAAAAAATTTATTTCATCTTCGTATATATAAATAAATTCTATTTTGTTAGTTTAAATATATTTAAGATTATAAATTTATTTATCGCCTTATGGTGTTGGGGTTAGTGTGCTGAACTTGTGAATCGAAGGTCCGGAGTTCGATTCCCAGGTTCAGTTACGCTAGTGGATATATTTTCCATTCACCGTAAAAAAATTTTTTTTTTTTTTTTTTTTTTTTTTTTTTTTTTTTTTTTTTTTTGCACAAAATTGGAATTTATTCTTTATTCAGGGAAGGAACATAAAATAATAATAATAAAAAAAATATGTCAGACTTCTTTGGTCTTTGATTTCCTTTTAACCTTCTTATTTTTATAAAAACTTTCCTCTTCATCCATGATCATCGAAAAATATGCATTGACCAACTAATTAACAGCAGTTTGTTTTCCTTTTCCTCTTCTGCAAGCTTCTTTTTCTGCTTCATTGGTTTTCCTTTTTTATTAGCATCATTAACAATGGAGGAACCATTCATGAAATTTATTTCTGACTGATCATACATTTCCAATAGTTTTCAATTTCCCTTTTCCATCATCAAAAAATTTTAAGACAACTTCAACATTTTCAATAATATTATTTATTTTATGAAATTAAAAAAAAAATGAAATTGATTAACAAGTCAATGTCGTTCAATGTAAGAAATTTAAGCTCTTTTTATGATTCATTGAGTCAAGCATATTGCAGTAGTTTCCAATTTAATTTTTGTAACCTCAAAAATATTAATAATAAAAAAATAATAAATAAATAAATATAAAAACAAAACAAAGTGGGGAACTAAACTAATAATTGTGAGAATTTACACTATTTTCGTTCAACTGTAGTTAATAAAAATTTCAAGTAAACAAAAATTGCTAGGTAAAATGATGAATGTATAAAAAATAAAAAAAAAAAACTGAGAAAAAACTTATACAGAGCTTGATATACATAACTAACAATTGGAATTTCTTAGAATAGAACCTTGCAACTTTGGATCAAGAATCCAACACATTACCATTAGGCTAGCCAAACCTACGATATCTGCTATATTTATAGCAGTTATGTAGCATGGTTGTTGTTGTTACATATATATATATATATATATATACTATAAGGTTGTTAAGTTGGCGGGTTGTTGCTATGGCATAGCAGATGGCGTTATGTTATATTATTATACATATACATACATGATATATGATATGAAGAAGAGCAGCATATTATTGTTGGTTGGTTATTATAGTATTATTGGTTAATATTATATATAAATATATATATATATATATATATATATATATATATATATATATATATATATATATTTATATATATGCTATTGCATATGTATATACATATACATATACATACTATGTTAAGGTTGGTTATATATATAGCTATAGCTATTATTATTGTTATTATTATTATTTCATATATAATATTATTGTTATTATTATTACATATGCTATTGCTATGCATATATATGCTGCTACATATACATATTATTATATATATATATATATATATTACTAAATATTTTATTTCACTTTTTATTTATATATTAAAATTATGATAAAATATTTTTTTTGAACAGTACCTATTAAATATGAGTGAGTTATGAAGAAAGTGAGTGTACACACATGTACAAGAATTGCCACAAGTATACTAGTCCAAGTGCGAGTACACAACAAAAAATTTTGAATATAAGAAGTACAACGATTTTGTAGAATCCTTGGAATGAACAAGTGAGAACACGTAAGTGTACAGCCAACATGTACAAGAAATACAAACAGTAAACGTACTTTAGTTTGAGGCGATGTGCCACCGCAAAAATAAACATGGACGAGAAGTACATTCAATGTGATAAGTGTACTTAAAGGAGTAAGTGAGCATATGGCAGAGCGTACAGCTAAGAGTTGAAGTATAAATGAAATGTGTTCCAAAAGTAAATGAGCATACAAATAAAGTTGTGCGTGGGCCAAATAATGTGAAATACAATAACGCTAGTATCAATAAATAGGTTAGTAATAAAAGAAGTGCACAAAGATAGTGCTCTTAAACGTAATTAATTGTGATTTAGATTTTGATATTTTGTAATTAGTAATTAGGAGATAATATATTACTTAATTACTTTACTTAAAATGGTCCTATCTTGTTATTAATATCAATAACCTGTAACAATAGCAATATCATTTACTTTTACCAATTAGGCAATGACATTCATTCAGCAGTGGCCCCGAGTGGGAATTGGACAAAGTCTGTTACCAAATTATATGATTTACTTGTAAATTTCATACCTATTTATTAATATATTTCTCAAATAATACAGAAATGAAATTACAAAAAACAAATTCAATTATTGATCATTTTATTTTTTTCCTCAAAAATAGAAATTTTAAAAAAATGAACGAGTGTAATAAGATGAGTTGGTCATATGGAAATAATGGATGATAATCGGTTGATTAAGCGGATGTACAGTGGAGAGTGTGCTTGAAATCGATCAGCTGGGAGGCTAAAGAGAAAGTGGATAGAGTATGTAAAGCTTTGTCTGAAGGAACGGAATTTGGGTTTGGCAGAAGAATGAATGCGGGGTTTTGCTAGGGTTAAAGTTGCAGGACTGGACCAAGGGATGAAATATTGAAACACAATATTTGATTTGTGAGATAATTTACGAGGGTCCGCCGTACTCTTGTAAAGCTAGGTTGGATAATTTTAACTGCGATTAGTGTTCACTTAAAGGTATAGATGGGATCGTAAGGGGGCTCCATTTCGACTTACGCTATGCTCTTCTACTTAACTATCCTATTTCCGTGAATGTTACGTACCTTACCGCACATCTAGTGGTAGGCAAAGGGAAGTTAAGGAAATATATACAAATATATATATATATATATTATATATATTATTATATATATATATATGAAAGAGCAAATTTACCTGCTAATAACTCATATTCTACATATATGATATGGTTGGTTGGTTATATACAGCAATGAGAAAAATATATATATATATAAGATATATATATATATATATATAAATATATATATATATATATATATACATATATATATATATATATATATATTATATATAAATATATATATATGTATATTATTATATTATACATATATACATATTGTTATTAAGTTGGTTATTGGTTATTATTACACATATATATTATTATATTATATATATATTATTATTATATATTACATATATATGCTATATATATATATAAGGTATATATATATTAAGGTTATTAATATATTACATATATTATATTATTATTGTTGATTATTATTAATATTATGCTATACACTATATTTATTACAGTATTACAGCAATATATATATACATATAATATATTATATTACTATTACATGCATATACATATACATGTGTTACATACTGTTGTTATTGGAGCTACATATGCTACATACGCATTGTTGTTGTTATATATATGCTGATATATGATTTATTACATATATATTATTGTTATTGGCGTTATTAGTTGGTTATTATTGGTTATTATTATTGGTTATTACTGTTATTATTACGCATATATATATATATATATGCTAAGGTTATACATATATATTATATATTGGCAAGAAGATGCTAAGGCTGGTTGCTGTTGCTGTTATACTGTTGTCATATACATATATTATATATATAGCGCATATGCTACATATATTACTGGCTGAAATGCATACATAAATACACAAGCATGTACATATAATATTATTATTAAGGCTACAAGCTACTACAGCATGCACAAACACATACTACATTATTATGAGCAGTATATGTTGTTATTATTATGCTATATATGGTTGTTGCTATTGCATACATATATATTATTGTTATTAGTATATATATATATATATTATTATTGGCTATATTATTATTATTGTATTACATATATTACAAGTATTAAGGTTATTATGCTGGTTACTATATATATTATTATTACAGAAGATATATTATTATTAAAAATATATTACATATATATACAGTGTATATATATATAATATATATAGCTATGTTAAGGTTATTATATATATATAGTTATCAGTTATGAAGTCAGTCATCTATTGATGCGGCGATGACTGACCAGATGAGATAAAATAAATCAATTCTTTTTCAAATTTCATTATTATTTTCATTTTCATTATATATATAATATATATATATATGCATGATATTAGTGATTGTTGTTGTTGTTGTTATATATATATATGTTATATATATATATATATATATATAGTTAGTATATTAGTTATATATATATATATATATATATATATATATATATATATATATAAATGAGCTTGAAAAGCGGATCAATTACAATGAATTATAATATTAATATAACATGCCCAGGTAATCGTAAATCGTCGACGTCAATTGCGAGCATATTATCAGTATTATTATATAATGTTCAAATTCTCTGCCAATCAAATTGCGCCAAAAATGTATAGTGATATAACATGGCTAGCCCATCTTATAGATTTTGTCGTGCCAGTCCCTATTTGAATAGACTTCTTTCTTATATTAGATCACATACTTTAAAATGTTCAACTTCTGACTTCTAAAATTTACTGGAAACTCTTAAAGAAATTATTAATTCATAAATTATTATTAGAATCAGCGGAAATACAATAATAAATTTTACTCATTTTACTCATTAAAAATAAGTCAATTTAAGTTCTTTACTTTAGAAATAATATATATTTTATAGAGTACGAAATATGATGAAAGCTTAAAATTTTGGCAAAAATTCGTTTTCCTTGAAAGAAAAATGTATTTAATTGGAAACTACTTTGAAACATGACCTAAATTTATTATTATTATTATTATTATTATTATTATTATTATTATTATTATTATTATTATTATTATTATTATTATTATTATTATTATTATTATTATTATTATTATTATTATTATTATTTTTATTATTATTATTATTATTATTATTATTATTATTATTATTATTATTAATATTATTATTATTATTATTATTATTATTATTATTATTATTATTATTATTATTATTATTATTATTATTATTATTATTATTATTATTGAAATTTAATATGACTTTGATTTTTTTTATTTTTTTTTATTTTATTCTTCTTTTTTATTTTTTATATAAAACTCTCTCTTTATTTTCTCTCTCTCTCTCTCTCTCTCTCTCTCTCTCTCTCTCTCTCTCTCTCTCTCTCTCTCTCTCTCTCTCTCTCTCTCTCTCTCTCTCTCTCTCTATATATATATGATATTATTAAGGTAGGTCAGCAGAGATTCATAGACAGAGACAAATATACATACAGTTATTGTTTGCCTACTATGTATGCTACATAACTCTTTGGATGTCCCCCACATAAATGGGATTTAAATTAGTTACTGCAATGTAGTATAGGTGGAGTGGCAAACACATTTTTTTATTTTTTGTTTTGTTCTCACCACTCTTTAAGGGGAGAGTCCTATCCAGAGGAGGAGATTTTGCACACCTAAGATATTCATCAACTAACGCAAGCAGATGAAGCAATTGATTTGCTAAAGTGAGTAAGATTAAATTAAGCAGGAACACAGAAGATGGAAGAGAATTTCACAGAACAAAGGTGGCTGGAAAGAAGGAGCACCGCAGCGAACCAGCCTGGAGTTACCAAGATCCACACAAAATTCGTGGGCAGACACAGCACCTCTTGTGCACTAAGAGTTCATCATAAAAGGTGGTGCACACTACTCTTTAGCCCCCTCGAGGACTTGTCATTGTGGTACCTATAAAAAAAACAAGGCATCAACATTACATCAAAAAGATAGAGGGTCAATGAACTGGAAAGTACAGGGCAGTTTATAAGCCTTTTGGCCTTGACTCGACCCTGTCCAAAAGCCAGGCGGAGCCCCTTAAAGATATGGGAAATAGTACTCCATACAAATAAGCACGAGAATTCCTTTGTATAGCTGGAAAGTAACGAGAAGAGGAAAAGTCTCGCAGTCTAAACAGAACTCACAGTTTCTTTGAAGCTTCCCTAGCAAACTGCTGTGATGTGAGGGCTTCCAAGACATTTTTGTTTAAAGAAGGCCAAGGATGTTTATATTTGATCAACAAGAGAGACGAGAGAACAGTCGAAAGAAAAGAGATGAGAAAGTTAGAAGGTGTTTTAGAAGAGGAGATTTGTAGAAGTTGGGATTTTAATTTTCAAGAATGGAATTTCACAAGGTTGAGACGATCTCAATCGGAAATTCTATCCAGACCAGCGAGAATAGAAAATCGGAAAGATTAAGACGATAATTCAAGAAGTAAAAGAAGGGAGCAGAATTGAAATGAGCTGAAGAGTGAAGGGTTTGAGCCTGGTCAGCATAAGAGTGGATAGAGTTAGATGCAGGTGAGAAGATCAATAATGAAAAGTAAGAATAAAGTAGGAGATAAGACCGGACCCTGAGGAACACCACTATTGACAGACAAAGAAGAAGAAGTCGCCCATCAACCACGTCCGATATTGAGCGATACGAAAGAAAAAGCTAGGACATAAGTAAAGTTAAAGAGAAGGAGGAAACCTCAAAGGAGGGGAGCTTGAGAGCAGTGACGCGTGCCATACCCGGTCAAATGCTTTGATATGTCGAGCGCCACTCACGCAAGTCTCTCGTAGTTCCTAAGAGCGGAAAAAAATAAATCGGTTAAATAGGAAAGTGTATATCGTCAGTAGACCTTGAACGCCGAAAGTCGTACCGTGTTGATCGGTGGAAGAAGAGAATGAGATCCGCATGGCTTCAAGTTGAAGCAGAGTTGGGTTAGCGTTTCAAAGATCCTAGATAGAATACGCGGAGAGCTATAGGGCTGATAGTTAGAAGGATCTGAGCGGCTTCCTTTTTCGGAATGGGTTAACATGTGCAAGCTTCCAACACTGAGGGAAAGTGCTGTATTGGAGACATAGAGAATATAGTTGAACTAGGGGTGGGGTCAGCACGTAATCACATTCCCTCAAAACTCGGGAGGGAACGCCATCCGGGCCACCCGCCTTCCTAACTTTTATATCTCAGGAGCCCGTGTACCTGATCAAATGTAATCACAGGTAAAGACATAGGGCACCTGAGAGGAGAAGGAGGAGGAGGACGAATGCCAGAATCGTCCAAGGTTGAGTTAGAGGAAAATAGAGGCCGAAGAGATTGGCCTTTTTCAGTTGGAGAGAGTTAGCAACAGAGCCATCAGACCGAATAAGAAGGGCAAAAGATGATTTACAGAAACTGTTAGAGATAATGCTTTTGGCAAGAGGCCAGAAAGACTTGTTAGTAGGAGAACCAGAAGGAGGTTAGCGCACTTTTGTTTGATGAAAGTCCAGCTTGCTCGTCGAAGAGTATCCCTGCAACGATTTAGCTGAGTGAAAATAGTGAGAAAGTGATAGAGAACGAGGACTTTTTCCACTTCGATAGTGCTGCGCTGTTCTCTAGCCTGAATGGCCGTGAGAACAAAGCACGACTAATCGCTGGATTATGAGGAGAAAGATTTGTCGAAGAAGGAATGAACTCCCGTCAACCGGTCGATTACAGCTCCCACCTTAGTGGCAGAAGTCGAAGCCGTCAACAGAGTCAAAGCAGTCATTCCAATTATAGTTAGAGTAGAATCGACGCAAGCAAGGCTCCCCAATCAGCCCGATCAAAGTGCCAGAAAACGTATAGGGCAGGATGGAGATGTTTTTGGAGTATAAAAGTACAGCCAAGAGATATAAGTTGTGGTCAGATTCACCAATAGGAGCGAATGGTGTATTTATAGAGAAGGACTAGTGGTGAAACATAGGTCAAGTGTGTTCAAGAATTGGTTGATTAAAGAGTAGTTGTGGAATAGTAAACAGTGTGTACAACTAAATTAAATGGCAATAAGTCATCATGGGAAATAGTGAAGAGTGGTGTCCCACAGGGTTCAGAGCTGGGGTTATTATTGTTCCTCATATATATAAGTGATTTAGACCATGGACTTAAATGCAAGGTCTCAAGTTTGTAGATGATACCAAAGTGGCCACCTCTGTTAGTAGGAAAAGTAAAGGATGTATAAAGATTCAAAATGATCTTGATAAACTTCCTGGGTGGGCAGATAGTGGCAAATTAATTTTTATAGTAAAAATTGTAAGGTTCTTCACCTGGGTTATCAAATAAGTTTTAACTGCGATATGAATGGGGATTGGCTTGAGTCTGTGCGACCAAGAAAAAGATATAGGTATAATTATAAGCAGTAATTTGAAGGTAGCTAATCAGTGTTTGAAGCAAATAATAAGCTAATAAGATGCTGGGCATAATAAATCGCAAATGTTGTTTACAAGAGCAAAGAAGCAATAAGTAAACTGTATAATATTATGTTAGGCTAATAATAGAGTATTCTGCACAAGTTTGGGCCCCTATTTAAAGAAAGAGACTTAGATATGCCAGAGAGAGTGCAAAGTAGAGCAACAAGATGATTTCTGGTTTGATGGTAAGAGCTAAGATGAGAGGCTGAAGGAGCTAGGAATGTTTTCAGTAGAAAGGCGATTTCCCGGTGACGTGGACATGATAAAATTCTACAAAATTTTTACATCTATTGATAACATGGAGACCAATAAATTCATAGTAGAGCACGGATCTTTTAAGACCAGGCATAAAAGAAAGTAAGAAGAAAGCATGTGCCATCTTGATATAAGAAGCATTCTTTCAGCATAGAGTTGTTAAATTTTGGAATGGCTTGCCACAGGAGGTTGTATGTAATTGTATATATATATATATATATAGTATATATATATATATTGGTTGTTAGTTACATATATATATATATATATATATATATATATATATATATATATATATATATACATGTAATGTATTTAAAGTATACCCTGATGGCCCAGGCCCAGGAAAAATTCTGGAGGGCGGCAAAAATTATTGTTAGACCTGAACAGCCTATGATCTGGCTGGATACATACAAAGTGCATCGGTTCCTTGCATTAGGATTTTATTCATGAATTAAAAATTAAATAATTGAATTTTCAGAAGTAGAACACTATTTATCGTTTTTTAAACAAGTAAAGATTTTCCTTAGCAGTTGATATTATTGGATGGTCGAAAAGGTTGAAAGGGCGAAAATACCGTAAAATAGTGAAGGAAAGCGAGAAAGGAATGAAGTGTTATCTAAAATACCAAGAGTAAACTTATTCTTTATCACAAAGACAAACTAACTGGTCATTATAAAAGTGGATTTAACTTTACAATTTCAAAATTCATTGATGATAACGATAACACGGGTAATTGTGAAACATATGCATCGACTTCCTTACGTTTACTGTCGAGAATAGTGACCAGGTAGACGAAGCACAAGACAAGAAATCTTTATATCAAGCGATGATCCATTTTATTGGAAGGTTAGCGAAGCCACGCGAGACTACTTTGCAAAAAATGGGATTAATCAAAATTCAGACATAGATTTTTTAATTCTAAGAGAATTTACCCAGATAAAAGTAGATTCTTAACAAAATCCTTGTTTGAACGAAAACTTTTGAATGAAGATGTTGTGAAACGTGACTATTTAGTGTACTCTAACAGTCAAGGATCCGTCTTTTGTGGTCCGTGTAAACTTTTTGGAGGTGGTGTTGTATCTCAGTTTGTAACAGAAGGATTTAACGATTGGAAGCATGCCAAAACAAGATTGACTGAACATGAAAATTCAGTTCGCCATCGTGATTGTATGTTGATGCTGTAATTCATTATGTAGAGTTGACAAGCAGCTGATCTCTCAATTGAAGAAGTGAAATATTGGAGAAATGTACTACAAAGAGTTATATCTGTTATTAAGAAACTTTCTCCACGGAGGCGATGATGAAATAGTTGGCTCTGTTCGAAATGGAAATTCTATGATGTGTCTGGAACTTGCAGAATTTGACCCTTTTTTACAAAATCACCCATCTCAATGTCAAAATTCTGGTAGGCAAAGGAAGCATTTCTTATTTATCACATAGCACTAATAAGAGCTATCCAAATTATATTAGAAAGGTAATCAGTGTGAAGTAAAGAAAACATGAAAATAAGTATTTTATTATTGTTGATTTCACCTGTACATTACCTACAAAGATCAGCTTGAGCTTTATCATTAGATATGTTAGCAAGAAAAGAAGGTACGCCTAAAGAATCGTTTTTAGATTTATTTAGTCTTAAAAGAGGTAAAAACCAGCGGAAACGGCGATGAGTTTTCTCTCAAAGCAAAGGAATTAGACATAAGCAGTTGTCGGGTCAAAACGCTAGATAATGCCGCTAATATTTGTGAACATCAAGCAATAGCTCATTCCTTAATTTAAAGTGATATCTAGAAATGCCCACGACAAGCTTGAAACAGGGCGGTTTCTTTTTTTGCTTTGCTTCAGAGTCTTTATAATTTTTCGGCCCCACGCATCGTTGGGGTATCTAAGAATCTTTCTTCAAAGAATATACTGTCGTGTTATCAACGGCGTGGGGACAAGGTGGTCAGCTCGAGCAGAAGTTTGTAGAAGTCTAAACAAAGGTTTGGAAGCTATTGTTAAAGCTTTAAACTCTATATCTGAAGATAAAAATGAGAGACCAGTCATTCAGCATGAGGCAAAGGGAATTTTGAAAATATTGAGATTCCTATGAAATATTCTTTATGTCTGTAATATGGGAACCAATACTTGAAATATTTGATTCTGTAAATAAAAATTGCAATCTGAAGATATGGATGTGGCCAACGTTATTAATTTGTATAACTCTCTGTGTAACTAAGTTAATGAAATTAGAAGTTCATTAGAAAACCTACGAAAATTGTGCAAAAGAAAATTTGAAATTTTTACACAAAAAGACATCAAGAATGTATCTAAACTAAGATTTGAAAAAAGAAAATTATCAAATATACATTCTCAAGTAAGCTTCAATACTATATTAGATAAACTGCCAACAGAATTAAATAGGAGGTTTTGCATACAGCGAATTTTCAGAAAGTTTTTATTCTCTATCAAATCACCGAAACCGAACTGTACGACATCATAATCAGGGGCCAATTATTTACAAAATTCCATTATCGATCCAACTTAGAAGATTTTGGAGCAGAATGCATTCATTTAAAATGTTTGCTTTTAGAATAGTTGTAATGGCAGTCAAACTATCTACCTATTACCAAATATATTTATATACCAAAAAAGCCTTCATGATATATATCCAAATCTTAATATTGCTTTAAAATTATTTTTATGTACTCCTGCGACAAACTGCTCAGCTGAAAGATCATTCTCCATACTTAGAAGGGTTAAAAATTATTTACGTTCGTCCCAGTCCCAACAGCGTTTAGTTCATATCTTGCTGTACTTGCTATTGAAAATGATTTCACCGTAAAATTAGATTACAAAGATATTATTGACAAATTTGCTAACGAAAGGCAAGACGAAAACCTGTAATGAATCATTAATTTGACATGTAGATGTAATAACGTTATTGATATATATATGTTAAGAGCAGTATATATATATATATATATATATATTATGTTATATATATATATATATATATATATATATATATATATATATATATTTATATATATATATATATATTATATATATATATATTGTTGTTATATATATGTATAGTAAGTAAGATATATTATTATATATATATATATATATATATATATATATATATAAATATATTATTATATTATTATTATTATTATTATATATATATATATATATATATATATATATATATATATATATATATATATATATATAAATAAATATAATATATAGATGTATATATATTATTATTATTATATATATATATATGAAATATGCTATTATATTATATTATTATTATTATGTTATTATATTATTATTATTACATATTATATATATATATATATAAGGGGTGCAAAGGCCAACTCCACGTCCATGTCGTGCAATAGTTAAATGCGGGTCTGTATATATTATTATGCTATATATATATATTACTATATATATAGTTATTATATATATATATATATATATATATATATATATATATAAAGAAGAAGAGAAGATATATATATATATATATATATATATATATATATATATATATATATATATATGTATATATATATATATAGAAAGAGTTATATATATATATATATATATATATATTATATAATAACGAAATAGGGGAACGTGGAACCGTAGCGATGACTGCTGGCAATTTGCACGTTCGCCACTGATAGTAGTATATAAAGATAGTTATATATATATATAAGCATATATATATATATATATAGAGAAGAGAGTAGCATATATATATATATATATATATATGGTATATATATATATATATATATATATATATATATATATATATATATATATATATTACTATTCCTCGTTATAGTTTCAAGATTAGCTTTAGTCGTTTTGTGATGATAAGGCCGCTTGTGCAGGTGTGTGTGTGTGTGTTTGTAGGTGTGTATATGTAAGTGAGTGTGTGTGGTTTTTTGAATATCTGAATTGAGTGGACGGGGATTTTCTATTTCCTTCGTTAACGTCCGAGGCCTAGACGCTATGTTCTAATCTGTGGGGTGCTACCACTCTAGATCTCTACCCAACATATTACTATTGTTTGTGAGACCCAGCTATCCATGGATTCTTTCTGTAATAAACATAATGTCTCTAACTACAACTTTTTTCACAATTTCCGAATAAATGGTGGAGTCTGTGAATATATAAACATTATCGCTCTCAAAGCTTGTTTTGAAAACCTTGAATCTTCTAACTTTGATATTCAATGACTTAAGATCTTTCTGCTCTAATAATAGATCAGATATTCAAGCTCTTTTTAAATATCTTACTACTTCTCAAGAGACTGTTACTTTTTCTCATCCAAATGCCGAAGTCCTCTTCTTAGGGGAATTCAACGAACATCAAACTGAGTGGTGTGTCGTACTGGAGTTTCTTCATTAGTTTAAAGTTTCACAGATAAAAATAACATCTGGGAAGGTACTCCTGGCCGATCGGTAAAGAAGATATTTGGCAACCAACACTCCCCGGTATTCGTCCAACAGGTAAACAAAACAGAGCGCATAGAAACACCTGATCTTCTATGCTCTGCTCATCATACATTTCCTTCTTAAAAATTGGTAACTATTTTCCTCATGAGTCATAAACCTGACTCTGGCCCTCATAATTTCTATGAATGCAACACTTCTTCTTCCAGTCTTTTTCCTGGCCTAAAACTAAAAACGAGAATCACTGAAGCTAACTAGTATATAACAGTGTGAGGACACTATTGATCGTCCTGGTGTTAAAGAGCAGCCTGTCGTAGTATGTTTATAACCCTGCTGAAAAGATGGATGCCATGATCGTTGATGGGATTTAAAAGTTCATTCTTTCTTTAACTACGTATTTTTATCTTCAAAATCCGCAGTTCTATGGCACCAGTTCTCGTGCTTTTCAGGTCAGAGACAACGCTTACCAGGTTTGAAAAAACTCTCGCTCTCCTATTACTCTTACTAATTTTAATTCTGCTTGGAATCGTTGTGGGGATAATATTAGACAGGCTAAGCGGGCCAACACTAGAAGAAAATGTACAGACCTCCTTGGTTCTCCTACTGATAAAAATTTCTTGCCAAAAGCGTCATTAACAACTTTTGTAAATCTGCCTTTACTCCTCTTATTCGCTCTGATTTAATTGTTGCCTACACTCCTTCTGAAAAGGCAAACTTATTATTATTATTATTATTATTATTATTATTATTATTATTATTATTATTATTATTATTATTATTATTATTATTATTATTATTATTATTATTATTACATTTTGCAATTGTTTGTGCCTCTCTGACGTTGCTCTGATTATTATTATTTATTATTATTATTATTATTATTGCCATTATTATTATTATTACATTATTATTATTATTATTATTATTATTATTATTATTATTATTATTATTAAATTACATTTAGACAATTGTCTTATCGATTTTAAAAGATATTTTAAAATTAAATAAAATGTAAAAAATTTACATTCTATTAATAAATTTTAATTAATTAGCTATTTAAATTACAATATTGGATTTTCATTTAGGTATCAATAATTAATTATTAAAAATCAATATGGAAAAAATATGAACATAAATTATAGATTAGAAATTAAAATAAAACTGACATTAGATAGTTTATTAAAAAAAGCACACACACATACACATGCCAGATATATATATATATGTTAAGGTTATATATAAGTTATACTAGGTATATATATATAAGGTTATATAGATATATATATATGGTGTATATATATATATATATATATATATATATATATATATATAAGTAGTAGGGGAACGGTTTTGTACATCAATTTAATAAATTTTGGGGGGGGAGGGTTAGGAAGGTCGTATCCCCCACCTCCCCTGCTGCCCCTACTTTTGATGACGTACCGATGTCATACACAAGGTTACAGGGTTGTGACTCATAATTAAGGGGTGACACCTCCCTATATGTTGTAATTTTCAGTAGTCCCTTAGAGTATGTTGGAGAGGAAGTAAATGGTTGAAACTTAATATAATTATAGCTGATGACGTACCTTCGTCACAGACGATGTTACGTATGTATTGTAGCTGTACATCTGGTTCGATACCTGAGGAGCTACATCTTAGAGAGTAGGTAAAGGGTTAAAACTTGATACACTTATAGGTTATGACGTAACATAGTCCCTGTGCTGTGGTGGTACCACTGGTTCGATATTTGAGGAGATACTTCTTAGAGAAATCGCATCCCGGTCATATTTGATATACACCTTTCTTACGAGATAACATCGTTGAAGGCGAGGATATGTGCCGCTACGCCCGTCGTGTGATGAGGCTGAGCCCCAAAACATTGGAAATGGTCGTAGAAGGATGAAATTTGGTACATCCCTTTCTTATGAGGTAACCTCGTCGTATACTAAGTTACGCCCATCGTGTGTTGGGGCTGAGCCTCGTAATTGTTTAACTGTTCAACTTTAGGATCATATAAACTATGAGGCTGGTGCTGCTATAACTGCTGATATGGTTGATCCTCGTTCTGCTGTAGAAGACGATACTGCTGTTGTTGAGGCTGAGATTGTAAGGGCTGTAACTGTTGCTGGTGTAAGGTTGGGAATGCTGTTGTAGTTGTTGCTGTATTTGCTAGGGTAATGTATTATATTACATTTTCTCGTACTCATTATATGATAACACAGCAACCTTCTTCATTATTACGATTACCACTTAGTTATCAAAGGAGCAATGACTGAAAAGAGTAATGGCAAGAATACTCCTCCTCCTTTCTGCAGTAACTTCTTTATATTTTTAAGATTTTTTGTTACGAGAAAGTTTTTTAATGGTGTTTCTATAACGATGTAGCTTCATATTCTGAGATTTATGTCAAGGAACATTCCCTTTTATAAGATTTAGACAGACTTCGCATATACATTGTGTATATTTCTAGACTTCACAGATTAGTTTACGTTTATCACCAGGTTTCAGTTTTCTAAATTTCTTCATAAAAAGTAAATATTCTATAACTAGATTGCTCGTTATTCAGATATGTATACAGTTTCTATTTCAGCTAGTAAGATATATGTACGGAGCAGAACTCTGTACGTGTTTTGGGGATGAAGTTCACAAGCTAAATAACCGTATGGTTTAGATGTGACTTCAAAATATTCTTTCAAGAAATCTTTTCTCTACGTAGGAAACATTTGAGTAGCTAGTCCTTTGGCTTGACTCATATCTCTTCTTGGAGAGAATAGAACCAAGTATTGGGTATTTAGAGATACATTTTTCATGTATTTATTTGGTGAAAAATGTTCTTTGTAATAAAAAACGCAGTATTATTCAAATGATGAGAGTATACAGTGAATGTTTCAGCTATATCTTCATTCAGATTATGCATTATGTTGTCTAACACAATAATTTTATGCCCGTGTACATTTTCCATCGACTTTATGTCATATATTCCTTCATGAAATTGAATTACACCTTTATATCAGGGTTGACATTAACCCCCTCCCCAAAAAAAAAAAAAAAAAAATTGCCCTCTAATGAAAAAAAAAAAAGCCCAGTTCCAAGTGTTTTTTTTTTCTTTTTTAAATTTTAGCTATTATTTTCAACAATTTGAGAGATTTTATTAAAAATTACAAGCAACATCGCTACCCGACGTTGGTACGCGAACGCTCCAGCTTGCCTAAAAAGCGAGCTACGCTCCCCTGGAATGGGAGCGTTCAGGCTTGCCTGAAAAATGAGCTACGCTCACATTGGGGTCTTTCCTTACTTCGCCCGCTGCGCTCGCGGTACACACACACACATATATATATATATATATATATATATATATAATATATATATATATATATATATATATATATATATATATATATATATATATATATATATATATATATATATATATATATATATATATATATATATTATATATCTTTTTTATATATAATGAAAAGTTGAAAATACCCTATAATTGAGAAAATTACTGTATGGTGTGAAGTTCATTAAATCTTTAGTTCTTTACTTTTTTTTATTTTTAAGAATTGTATGTATTTATTAATTTCCTTTTATGGGAATCAGGATACTCTATTGGAAAGGGCGAACCCAGTTACTACTAACTGATCGACGCGGGCCAGTGTTCGAATCCCACTGATGGAGTAAAATCTCCCCAAATAACTTGAGTACTCAGCAATTATGGGATGAGGAAAACCAGAAACTTTCAAAGCTACGCTTGAAACGTTTCTTTTTGGGAACGTGGTTGGCCTAGTGGATAAGGCGACCGGTTACTGTTCGATGCGGAGTCCAGTGTTCGAATCCCGCTGATGGAAAGTAAAATTTTCTTTGACTTCATTAAGTCTTTGGGGGCTGGCCTTTTGAGTACTCAGCAATTATGAGATGAGAAAACCGGGAGCTTTAAAGCTACGCTTTGAAACGTTTATATATATATATATATATATATATAATATATATATATATATATAATATATATATATATATATATATATATATATATATATATATATATATATATATATATATATATATAATATATATATATATATATATATATATATATATATATATATTCTTTATATATATTAATATATATATATATATATATATATATATAAGATTATTTCATTCGATTTTGCGTGTTAAAAAAGATATTCGTCATTTAAGCTGTTCGTCATTACACGATATGTGGTTAAGAACGGCACGAATTTAACATTATTTTATATCTATCAGTCTGGCTATTACATTTTCAATTAAGATTTGATTCAGATACCTTAGAAATCTTAAGATTTTCTTATTAGATAAGAAAGTAAACTTATTTTGGCAATCAAAATTATATATATATATATATATATATATATATATATATATATATATATATATATATATATATAATTTCTATCTATATATATATATAATATGTATTTATTTTTTACAGTTGTCACCACCACTCACGGGCAGAGCCCTATTCAAGGAGGGGGTGTTTCATGCCTCAGAAGCTCACCAACTAACGCAAATTACGCAGATGAGCACAGACGCAGGCTTTGAAGTGAGGGAGATTAAATTCAGCAGGAAACACAGAAGATGGAGGAATTCCACAGAACAGAGCTGGCAGGAAAGGAAGCACCACAGCGAACGAACTAGCCTGGGGTTACCAATATCTACACAAAACTCATGCGCAGACACAGCATCCCTTGTGCTACGAGGCGTCGTAAAGGTGGTGGTACGCGAGTGACAAGCTCCCTCGAGCACCTGCCGCTGCGGTACCTATAGAAAAGAGATAAAGCACCAACATCGCGCCGCAAAGATAGAGGGTCAAGTGAAGTGGAAAGTACGGAACAGTTTATAAGTCTTTTGGCCTTTGACTCGACCCTGTCCAAAAGCCGGGTGAAACCAGAGCCCCTCAGATATGAGAACAGTATCTCCATACAAGGGCGGACGAGGCCCTTGTCTGGGGTAACTGAGAAGAAGAAAAAAGTCGCAGTCTAAACAGAACTCAAAGTTTCTTTGAGGGCCCTAGCAACCGTGTTGATGTGAGGTTTCCAAGACATTTTTTGTTTATGTTAAGGCCAAGGATGTTTATATTGTCAACAGGAGAGACGAGAGAACCGTCGAAAGAGATAGGAAAGTTGGAAGGTGTTTAAGAGAGGGAGATTTGTAGAAGTTGAGTTTTAAAGAATTAAATTTCACAAGGTTGAGACGACCCCACCCGGAAATTCTATCTAGATCAGCGAGAATAGAATCGGAAAGATTAAGACGAGAGGCAATTCTAGAAGCAAAAGAGGGAGCAGAATTTGAAATGAGTTGAAGAATGAAGGGTCGAGTCATCGGCATACGAGTGGATAGAGTTAGATGTGCAGGTGAGAAGATCATTAATAAAAAGTAAGAAATAAAGCAGGAGATAAGACAGAACCCTGAGGAACACCACAATTGACAAGAAAGGAGAGAAGTCGCCCCCGTCAACAACAGCCGATGATGAGGTTGGGGGGCGGTCATAGTAGATGAGTACCAGTGGGTGCGGGTGGTGTAGCCTTTAGTCGATATATTTTAGTTTATGACAAGCGCATAAATAAGTCTCGTATTAGTTTAAGATATAAATGTTAGATCAAGAATATATGCAGGTGGACCTCCGGTGCCGAAAGCCGTACTGACGATCAAAGCAGTGAATGAGATTCCAGATGATCCTAAGAAATGAGAGTTGAGAAGGGTTTCAAAAGATCTTAGATAGAATATAGAAGTGAGAGCTATATGGCGATAGTTAGAAGGATCCAGAGCGACTACCTTTTTCCGGAACCGGCGTGACATGTGCGTGCTTCAAGACTGAGGAAAGTGTTAGTATTGAGATATAGAGAATATAGTTGAACGAGGGGAAGGGGCCAGCACGAAGCACACTCCCTCAAAACACGGGGAGGAATGCCATCCAGGCCACCCGCTTTCCTAACGTTCATAGATTTCAGGAGACCATGCACTCGATCAAAATGTAATCTCAGGCAAAAGCATAGGACACCTGAGAGGAGAAGGAGGAGGAAAGAGTGCCAAGAATCAGAAGGAAGAGTTAGAGGAAAATAGAAGACCAAAGAGATTGGCCTTTTCAGTTGGAGAGGTAGCAACAGAACCATCAGTTCGAATAAGAGGAGGAAAGGCAGATTTACCAGAAGTTGTTAGAATGTTTTTGGCAAGAGGCCAAAAAAATTTTCAGTAGGAGAGCCTAGGAGGTTAGAGCGCTTTCGTTTGATGAAAGCCCTCTTTGCTCGTCGAAGAGTATCCCTGCAACGATTTCTAGCTGAATGAAAATTAGCAAAGAGTGATAGGAGAACGAGAATTTTCCACTCCCAATACGCACTGTCTCTCTAGCCTGAATGCCCAGAGAACAAGCACGATCGAACCATGGATTATGAGGGGAGGGGGAAAAGATTTAGTTGAAGAGAATAAATCTACTCACCTTTCAGCCATCACCGCTCTTACCTTATCGGCAGAAACCGAAGCGTCACCAGAGTCAAAGCAGTCATTCCAATTATAGCTAGCGCAGAAGCGACGCAAGCCCCCCCCCAATCGGCCCGATCAAGTGCCAGAAAAAACGCGAGGGCAGGATACAGAGCTGTTGGAGAGATAGTATTAAAATTAAGAGATATAAGATTGGTGGGTACCAATAGGAGCGAAAATTTGTATTTATAGAGAGAAGGACTAGTGGTGAAACATAGGTCAAGTGTGTTCAAGAATTGGTTAGGACGATCCGGAATGTGTGTGGGTTCTTTAATTAGTTGCTCCAGATCGTTGAGAATGTTGAATGATTCGGCCTCCTCCCCACCTAAATCAGTATGAGAGGACCCAACCATTCAGTGTTGTGTACATTGAAATCCCCCAAATAGAGGACCTCAGTATTTGGATGAGAAGATATAACAGTCTTGTGAGAAGTAGTAAGATATTCAAAAAAGGCGTGAAAATCTGTTCTGTTAGGAGAACAGTAGCAGAAGCACAAGATTATTATAGTAGAAGGAAGAAAGATTTTAAGCCACAGAACATCGAAGTTAGGAGATTCGAGATTCTCGAGACGTGTTACAGGAGTGTTTATGTTTACATAGGCCCATACTCCAACCTTCAGACGGAAATTATGAAATAAGTTATAGTTGGACATATTAAACGAGTTAGAGGATGAATATATATATATATATATATATATATATATATATATATATATATATATATATATATATATATATATATATATATATATATATATATATATATATATATATATATATATATATGCTACAATATATATATATATATATATATCCTGCTCGGACGTTAAACGAGAGTACAGTACACCTCCTCTTGATTAGGGGCTCTGCCGTGAGTGATCGTGTTTATCTCTGTAAAAAAAAAAAAAGATATACATGTAAATACTGAAATTAACCGCAGTTCAATTTGTGCATCTAAAGTAACAATCTAACCTAACTTAACATAATCTAACCTAACCTAACCTAACATAACATAACCTAATCTATTTTTAACAAAGCTGCACCGGAAATGACGTTTTTCATTATTATTATTATTATTATTATTATTATTATTATTATTATTATTATTATTATTATTACGTCATTTCCGGTACAAACGGAGACAGCTAGTATTACCTGTCTCCGTGCTTTGTACACAACCTTTGTACCAAATCTTTCTGGAGGGGGGGAGGGCTGTATTTACCTAACATAACCTAACCAAACCTAATATATATATATATATATATATATATATATATATATATATATATATATATATATATATATATATATATATATATATATATATATATATATATATATATACCTAATTTTACGCATTTGCCGTATGGGGGGGCGAAGCCCCCCCTTACGGCACCGCTCACGCGCAGCGTGAATTTGGAGCGAGCGCTTCAGCGAGCGGCCATTGCCATGCATCCACGCCAACCTGCAATGCATCCACCCGTGGGTATTGTTTTTAGTAAAGAACACGGCAACTGCCATGCATTTACTACTAAGTATTTAATTATATTGAAAACGCTTTTTAAATATTATTATTATGCTAAGTATCAAATATATGTAAGACACCCTTCACATATATATCAATATTGTGTGTAATTATTATCATTATTTTTCCAATCTTGGAACATCCGGTTGCGGATGTGACTTTTAATTGCTCACATCCTGTTGAAACATGATAAAATTATTAAATTTAACGGAAAATACCAATTTCGCTTCATGTTTAGTTACGTATCGAGAGTTTGTCATTGTATTGAGCACATATATATCATGCCTAAATTAATACAAACCTTAGTGCTGATAATTGTCGTGTTCGAAGGTGGTGTTTCACGTTAAATAATCCTGAATTTTGTGTTGATTATTATAAAAAGTTTAGTGAAGCTCACGATGTCAGACGATTTGTATTTGGCCATGAACGAGCCCCTGAAACAGGGACAGTGCATCTGCAAGGATACATGGAATTTACGTCTGCTCTTAGACTCCCATTGCTTAAGAAAATCTCAATCTCAGCTCATTGGGAACCTGCAGCAGGGACTAGTTACCAAAACTTACCACATCGCGTTAACCACCGCCTTTACGACACTTTCGGTGTTTGGGACTATGAAAAAACACGTCTTGAAAGAGAATCACTCCAGGCTAGTTCGCTGCGGTGCTTCCTTCTTTCCTGCCACCTCTGTTCTATGGAATTCTCTTCCATCTTCTGTGTTTCCTGCTGAATTTAATCTCTCTCACTTTAAAGCCTGCGTATGTGCTCATCTGCGTAATTTACGCTAGCGGATGTAATTTTAGCGTGCAACACCCCCTCCCTGAATAGGGCTCTGCCCGTGAGTGGTGGTGACAACTGGAAAAAAACTGAAAGTTTAAATGCCTATGCTTATTGGATGAAAAAACATATTTTAGGAACATTAATTTGCTACAATGGGATAGTCTCCTATCAAAAACACCAACTTCTCAAAGTTATGTTCAACTGACAGTCTTGACCTTTTGGGTCTCAGGATGTGCATCCATCGATGAAAAAAGACTTTCCACAGCGACAGAGGATTGGATTGGTGTGTTTTACATTATGAAAACGTTGATAAAGGTCTGCCCCCTATGAAGTCGGACCATGGAGTCGGTCATTCCTTCTTTTCCGTTGGTATCCAGCCAATTGTCGACATGTCTCTTGGCCTTCTGCTTAATGATCACTATATATATATATATATATATATATATATATATTCTTAATATATATATATATATATATATATATATATATATATATATATATATATATATATATATATATATATATATATATATATTATTCATATTTGTCTTTTCTATTTCATCAAGACACTTTTTTTTTATGAAAGAATTTATGCATTCGGACAAGTTATTTTTTAAATTTTTTAGTGTGAAGCTTAAAAATATAGATATAATATAAATATATATATTTATATATATATATATATATATATATATATATATATATATATATATATATATATATATATATATATATATATATATATATATATATATATATATATATATATATATATATATATATATATATATATATATATATATATATATATATATATATATATATATATATATATATTTATATATTTTCTTTTCTATATATTTATCTATATATATATATATTTATATATATATATATATATATATATATATATATATATATATATATATATATATATATATATATATATATATATATATATATATATATATATATATATATATATATATATATTTATGTTTGTGGGTACATCCGCATCCGCGAACATCCGCACATTATTGAAGATCCGCATCCGCGTCGCATCCGCGCTTTGCCCTGCGGATGTTGCGCGGATGTTGTGTCGAGATTTGATAAAGAATTTTTATAATAAAAATACTTAAGATGAATCTGAAAAATAAAATAAAATGGAAATGAGTTGAAGGCAATTCAAAAACGGCTTGATATTCCATATCTTAATGTTATCAAAGACATTCCAACTCGCTGGAATAGTACACTTCATATGATGGAAAGAAGTATTTCTCAAAGAACTTCTTGCTTCGTACGCCAGTTCGTATTCCAAAGTTAACAATCTTATTATTTTGGAAAATGACATCATATGACACTGCATTAAGCTATTGAAACCATTTGAAGAAACTACCAAAAAAATCAGCGCCTCTACAGCTTCTGTCTCTTATGTAATATCATTAATCTCAACGCTAAGGAAGCATTTTGAACCATCTTCAAATGAAAAAATGATGACGGTTTAAAAGAATGAAAGATGTAATTAAACTAGAGGTAGAAAGACTCTTTGGTTCTGTGGAAATTAATGACCTTCATACTACTGCAACTTACTTAGATTTCCGTTATAAAGTAAGTTTTTTTGTAACGATATTAGAACAAGTTACATCGTTACTTTGTGTTGCAGTTAAAAAACTTCAATTCAAACAGTCTATTAATTCGCCACCCATTAAAAGGAAAAAAAATGAAATATACAGAACCAACATCTTCTACATGTAAATCAATAACAGATTCACTGGAAGAATTTCTACAGTCCAGTAGTGATGAAGAAACACGCATTATCAAAAGATGCAGTGCAAATGATTGAAAACTATCACCAAGAAAAACGACTAGATACAAATCAAATGACGATCCTATCAGTTGGTGGAGTGTTAATTAAGCAAAATGCATCCGCGGATGTTAAAATCAAACATCCGCATCCGACATCTGCAGCATCACTAATATATATATATATATATATATATATATATATATATATATATATATATATATATATATATATATATATATTATATATAACATATATATAACTATATATATATATACTATATATATATATATATATATATATATATATATATATATATATATATATATATATATATATATAACTATATATACTATATATATATATATATTATAGAAGAGCCACAATCCATATATCCTTATCTCAAAAACTACAATATCTACAGGGAAAAGGAATACATTGTTGGAATCTTGGCAAAATTTACTGAGGAAACCAGTTAAAAAAAAAAAAAAAAAAAAAAAAAAAAAAAAAATCAATCTCGAAAACTACAATAGCTACAGGGAGAAGGAATCATTTTTGGAATCCTTGTAATATTTTAGTTAGGAAAATGTATATAAAAAAAAATTAAACAAAATTGGCTATTTTTTTTGGGAGAACTCTTTGGTATTTGGGTGTCACTTGGGGGTTCCGGAGACCCTCCCCGGAGGGGAATCCTACCCCGTAGTTCCCCGGAAGGCCAGACCCCGACTCCTGCCATCAGTTGCGGTATACCCTTGGGGGTATTCTTTAGTTAAAAAAAGAGCAAAATTTAATGAAAGTCTATTTATTTTAACAGTAACCAATAAAAGGTCTAAATAGGCTTTCTAATCATATTACTATAATTATTAGCAATGAATTTTTTTTTTTTTTTTTTTTTTTTATTTTCTTAACATTTTGCCAGAGTTCCATATAAATATGATATTTTCCCCTGTAATATTAATAGTTTTGAACCCATATATATATATATATATATATATATATATATATATATATATATATATATATATATATATATATAATATATATATATATATATATATATATATATATATATATATATATATATCTTTCTATATATATATATGTATATATATATATATATATATATATATATATATATATATATATATACTATATTATATTATATATATATATATATTTATATAAATATATATATATAATATATATATATATATATATATATATATATATATATCTATATAGGGTCTTCGTTCCTTTTCTGATGTGTCTATATTTTTTTTTTTTTCGCACAGGTAGACCAACATCCCAGCAATGTATTCCTTTTCCCCGGTAGCTGTTGTAGTTTTTGAGATATGGATTGTGGCTCTTCTAGAGGCTGACCATTATATATATATATATATATATATATATATATATATATATATATATATATATATATATATATATATATGTTTATTTTTTTAAAAAAAAAATACATATATATATATATATATATATATATATATATATATATATATATATATATATATAACTATATATATATATATATATATATATATATATATATATATATATATATATATATATATATATATATATATATATATATATATATATATATATATATATGCGAATTTGTTTGGAAAAGACAATTTCAAGGTCAGGATTTATTTAAAAGTATATTAAAATGTATATCTGAATTTAAAACAATTTAATTTTAACTACTATTTAATTATTATTATAAGGTATTTTTTCTCTCTCAATAAATGTTCAAAAGAATTGTTTTTCTTAAATTTGTAACTTTTTTGTACTTCACAATAAATTGAAGATATTTATTTCGTAAGAATATTTCTTATTTTTAATTTAGGTTAAAGCTGAATTTTTTTTCGAATACATATATTTGTAAAAAAAAAATAAATGTAGTTAAAAAAAAAAAAAATATATATATATATATATATATATATATATATATATATATATATATATATATATATATATATATACAAATATGCTATATATATATATATATTACTATATATATATATATATATATATATACATATATATATATATATATATATATATATATATATATATATATATATATATATATATATATATATTTTTAGAAAAAAAATATATATATATACTATATATTTATATATACTATTATATACTATATAGTATATATATATATATATATATATATATATATTAGTTCGATACAGTTTTTATGATGTAATTTTTTTTTTTTTAATGTTATTCATGTACTTAGTGGGTAAATAATAATAATTCAATACAGTATTTAGTTTGCATATTTTTTTAATTATCTCTGTTCCTAAATTATCAAGGAGTCTCAAAATTAAAATCGAACAGAAAAATCTTTATTATATATATATATATATATATATATATATATATATACATATATATATATATATATATATATATATATATATATATATATATATATATATATATATATATATATATATATATATATATATATATATATATATTTATATGATGTCCTTTCACCTGTAGTTTTTGAGGAGTTATAATTCTGGTTTTGAAAGATAATTCTGAAACTTGACATCAGAAGCAGAAGATGTTTATCATCCAGAGAATATGAGGGGCTCTTCACCACAGTTGTTCAATCAAAATAAACTTAATGATTTGACTCGAGACTTAAATTTGAGCAAAGAAGCTGCGCAATTACTTGGATCAAGGTACGTCATTCTTTTAGTATCGGCATAGAGAAATAGATTTATTGCTCTATCTTACTGAAAAAGATGAGACTGGAGACTATTCATAGAATCTTCTAAAAGCAGTCTGAAAAAAAAGAGTTCTCTTTCATAAGGACAGGGATCTAATATTTGGGTCTGGCTGAGCCCAATTTTCACCCCTTAAAAATGAATATAAAGTTCGTGATTCTCAGCCGATTTTGATCATATAAACACCAAACTGTAGCTTTTTTTGAGCTCTAAAATGTCGTTATTGAGTGTTTTTCTGTGTCTATTGTCATTCTTTCAGAATTTTCAATTTTTCAAAACCCATGTTTTTGACATTTTTAGTATCAACTCCCAGAATTTTTTTCGAAATGACTTCAAACTTGAAATATTTCGATGGGTCCATTACCTACAAAAGCCACGAAGTACATTTTTGATTTTTTGAGTTTTGTGCTCAGCAATGTCCAATATCAAAACCCACTTTATTTGGTTTTTAAAATGAAAAATTGCGATAATTTGTTTTCTGTTCGTGCGAAGTGGATGAAATTTTCAGGGCATATGTAGTCGGGGAAGATGTACATTTTTTACTTAGATAATTTCTTTGTATATGCATTAGTTTTGGATTTGTTCCTGGAACAAATTTTCAAAAAAAATTTTTTTTGCAAATTTTTTAAAAATAATATAAGTAAAAAAGATGTATCTCGCCCGACTATACAAGCCCTGAAAATTTGATGTTGATCGGATGAGTTGGAAAAAGATTCTCTCAATATTTCACTTTTCCAAAATTTGAATTTTTGGAAAAGTGAAATATTTAGATATTTTTGTTCTACCCTCTTTACGTTTTTGCACTACATCTTTTTGTGTATGCGTGTGTTTTCTATCCTCGTTACGTTTCTGCGATGCAGGTAAATATTGAACAGTGGTACGCTATCAAATTCTGTGTGAAACGTAACAAATTTGCCACTGAGACATCTGCTTCTTTAAACGAGGCTTATGGGGATGCCACTCTTTCGAGAACTATGGTTTTTAAGTGACACAAAGCTTTCAAATAGGGCCGAGAAAATGTTGAAGACAACCCTCGTTGTGGAAGACCAATCTCGTCAACAAACGATGAAAATGTGGAAGTTGTTAGAGCTGTGATGGAGAGAGACCGCCGGTTCAGTGTCAGTGATTGCAGAAGAAACTGGTTTGGATAAAAATGCAGTTCATAGAATTTTAACGAACCATTTGCACATGCCAAAAATTTGTGCAAAACTAGTGCCGAAAGACTTGTCTGTGGAGCAGAAAGCGAACAGGGTCAAAATTTGTCAGGATTTATCTGAAAGACTCGAAATGGAACAATTTTTTGGATAAAGCTATAACAGGTGATGAATCATGGGTTTTTGAGTATACGATCCTGATACCAAACGGCAAAGTGCGGAATGGCACACAAAAAAATTCTCCTCGTCCGAAGAAAGCACGTATGAGCAAGTCCAAGGTGAAAACACTGATTATTGTTTTTTTCGACAGCCGTGGTATTGTGCACAAGGAATTTGTACCTTCAGAACAGACAGTTAATCACGTCTTTTACAAAGATGTCTTGGAACGACTTCGAAAACGAGTTCAGCGAATCAGAACAGACATTGCAGACGATTGGGTGCTGCACCACGATAACGCGCCATCTCACACTGCGCTCTCAATTATAGAATTTCTGGCGAAGGAAAACATTCAAGTACTTCCACATCCTCCATACAGCCCAGATCTAGCTCCGTGCGATTTCTACCTCTTCCCTAAGTTGAAAATGAAGTTGAAGGGTCATCATTTTGGGACGATGGAAAGCATAAAAAATACTGTAACACGTGAACTAAACACACTTCAGTAAAATGACTTCCGGGACTGCAATGAACAGTGGAAAAACGTTGGAACCGCTGTGTAACCTCCCAAGGGTCATACATCGAAGGAGATAAATTGTAATTTCAGGTAAGTCCAATACATAATTAAATACGACATGTGACATAACATATATATATATATATATATATATATATATATATATAATTTTTTTTTTTTTTTTTTTTATGAAAAGTTGCCACCTCATGGGGGTTTGCCCTATTCAAGGATGGAACTTCTCTAGTTAATAGGATTCGAACCCGCGCCGTTTCCATGCGACTCCGTCGCTTTGTGCCACGGTAGCGGCATATACAGAGATAGCGGTAATATAGAGACTCGAAATCAGTGTCTCTGTTCTTTGTTGCTACGAACGTTATATTTTATGAAAAGAAAGATACACATTTCCTCAACTTAAAATCTTGTGCAATCTTTGTTCTTTGATTATGATAGTTAACTCTGAAATAAACATGTTTTATTAATGTGCTCTTTTATAATTTCCCTTTTAATTTTTATAAATCAGATAGAAAAATTTATTAGAATATTGCATTATAACTAATTATTTATTTATTTTTATAATCACCAATATTCTTGTTTGTGACCTAATATTATTCCCAAAAGGCGATCTAACAACTTATGCTCTATTATAATAATGATATTATTATTATTATTATTATTATTATTATTATTATTATTATTATTATTATTATTATTATTATTATTATTATTATTATTATTATTATTATTATATTATTATTATTATTATTATTATTATTATTATTATTATTATTATTATTATTATTATTATTATTTTTTATAATTATTATTATTATTATTATTATTATTATTATTATTATTATTATTATTATTATTATTATTATTATTATTATTATTATTATTATTATTATTATTATTATTATTATTATTATTATTATTATTATTATTATTATTATTATTATTATTATTATTATTATTATTATTATTATTATTATTATTATTATTATTATTATCATTATTATTATTATTATTATAATTATTATTATTTTATTATTATTATTGTATTATTATTATTATTATTATTATTATTATTATTATTATTATTATTATTATTATTATTATTATTATTATTATTATTATTATTATTATTAATATTATTATTATTATTATTATTATTATTATTATTATTATAATTTTTATTGTTATAATTAGGAATAGTTAAAATTATTTAAAAAGAGGAATTATATATATATATATATGTATATATATATATATATATATATATATATATATATATATATATATATATATATATATATATATATATATATATATATATATATATATATATATATATATATATATATATATATATATATAGAAAAATTTAACATTTATATAAATATATATATATATATATATATATATATATATATATATATATATATATATATATATATATATATATATATATATATATATATATATATATATATATATATATATATATAAAGAGAGAAGAGAGATGGAAGAAGATTTGATTACATAACGATGATTAGATTTGGGAACTCTAATTAATGATATAGAACATCATTCTGACTACGTCCCACACAGATGATTAATAATTCACACGATATTTGTGTTGTACCTGTTAATCTTGAACTTTGAACTTGGATATTTATATAACTACAACGGCCAATCCAATAGAAACTTCCAACTATTTTAACATATTGACAATAAGCAATGACTTATCTTTATCAGTCATATTATGTTGGCGATATTAAAGATACAAATCAAAATGTTATATATATATATATATATATATATATATATATATATATATATATATATATATATATATATATATATATATATATATATATATATATACTATATATATATATATATATATATATATATATATATATATATATATATATAGAGAGAGAGAGAGAGAGAGAGGTGTTATTCCGAGGATTTTGAAAATTTTGTTGAAAGGTATGGCAATGTTGTTTAAGTAGATTTGGGATGGGGGGTGGGGCTTTTGCCGAGTTGGCTGTCAGTGGTGATTAAAGTGATTGATGATTTGTTTGGAGAGGCGGACATTCTGTTGTCTGTTAACCATGTTTGAAGTTGATTGATGTATTGTTGCGTCAGGTTTATGGCAGTGTTTAGATTCTGATGTGTAGTGGCTATGGTAATATCGTCTACGTAAGTTATGTTTCTGTGGTTTGTTTGTGGCTGTGGGAGATCGGCTGTGAATAGATTAAATAATGTGGGGGATAGTATTGCACCTTGGGATACTCCGTTATTGATGTTTTCTGTTCGGGATTTTGTGTTGTTAGTTTGTATTTGTGCTGTTCTTCCTGATAGGTAGTTGGAAATTCATTTCTTTAGGTTAGTGGGGATATTTGATTTTGTTATTTTGTGGATTAAGTTGTGTTTGGGTACTGTATCAAAGGCTTTGTTATTATCGATTGCTAGGATTATTTTTTGTGAGTGGGTTTTAAGTTTAGACCCATGATTGTGGGTTAAATGTTTGTAAGTGCGGTTGTGGTTGAGTGGTTTTGTTTGAAGCCGTGTTGGAATTTGTGTTTGATCATATGTGGTCTTATTTTGTTCAGTATGATTTTTTTCTAGAAGTTTGAAAAGCGTTGATAATAGAGAGATGGGGAATAGGATGAAGGACTAGAGGTGTCTTTTCCCGGTTTCAGCTTTGGTGTAATGATAGTTTTTTTCCAGATGGGGGGATGAAACAGGCTGATGAAACAGTTTTATATTTGTGATAGTTGGATTAGAGCTGTTTTCCTAGGTGTTTAAAGTGTTTGTTTGAAATGTTGTCTGAGTCTGTTGATGGTGAGTTTTTAAGGGTTTTTGTAGTATTTCCTAGGTCAGTTGCGGCTATTTCTATTGTTGGATCGTTGTAGAATTTTATTTTCTCGAGGACTTTGATGAGTTTCCTGTTTTGAGGGTGTGGGAGTTTTTGACTTTGCTTTGCAAAGGGAACTGCTAGAATGTATGCGTGTTTTTGATGTATTCGTTGAGTATATATATATATATATATATATATATATATATATATATATATATATATATATATATATATATATATATATATATATATATATATATATATATATATATATATATATATGTGTGTGTGTAGGTGTGTGTGTGTGTGTCTTTACGAGTTTAGGCTGGCTCGCGCGCATCTTTGTAAACTTTTGAAGACTCAAATTATTACATTATAATTTTTATGAACATGCCAAAGTTATCTTCAATTTTTCTGTGAAATATTACTGTTTAAACATGTTCTACAACCATTGAATTTGGGCTTTAAATTCTGTATATGACTCAGAGTTGTAGACAGGTTCAACTAGTTACAAGCAATAAATTCCCCTGCTTATTTTGATATACGCTTTCGTTTGCTTAACATATATAATATGTGTGCTTGCTAATTTAGTGTTATGATATAAATGGTAAGTGCTAAAACTAGATCATCGTATAAGTGTCCTATTTTTGGGTGTGTAGATCACTTTAAAACCAATATTCTTCCTACTGTGGCTGATATTTTAAAAAATTTCTTTGTATTAAATATAATAATATTCCTATTAGAGATATAACATATCAATCATCGTCTAGTCTTGCATAACCTGTAATCAACATCTAGAACAAGGCATCTTCTATTCCATGCATTTCCCTTCAAAGAATCGAGTCTATACAATACATTCATGGTATGAAAAACGTTGGAACATTGTGAAAATTAAAAAAAAAATTAATTTTTCATTGTACGCAGTCAAGATTTCTGAATTCAAGAGAGCAACCAGTATATTACTTGATGCTGCTTGGTACATATGCATTGACTTTGATATTTGTGTTCGTGTAAAGAGAAGGAAAGTGATTCCAGAAGAAAGATAAATTTTAATTAAGATTGGAGTAAAATGATAATTTCTGTGAGTGATTGACATAATACCAGGATAAAGTTTTCGAAAGAAAAACTGCTGACAAAACAACTTTCTCCATACGTTGATATACTTCCTTCGTTCTATAATATTAGGAAAAATTTACTTAAGGGAAAAATATACTCTGGCACATTAACAAAGAAGGTATATTAAAACCTAGACAAATGAGAATTAACCTGCCAACAGTAGCTCATGAATGTGATAGTCATGGTATATCAGATCGATCAGCAGCTTCAAGGATTCTGGCACACTTCAAGAATAGCAATATTAGTCTCGATGATTTAGCTATCATTGGCTGTGATGATACAAATTTAAATGTGGGAATGAACAAAGGAGTTATAAGGCTATTAGAAGAGTTTCTAGAGAGACCACTTCAGTTGTTTATTTGCCTAATTCATGAAAATGAGCTCTTGCTTAAACATTTATTTAAACATGTCGATGGATCAACAACACTTTCTTACAGCTATTTAGGAATAATAAGTAGAGAGTTGTAGAAATGTGAAAACTTGCGCATTGTCAAACTTACTCCTATAAAAGCACATTTACTGCCAGAGAGTAAGTACAGGAATTATAGATGACGATCTTCCTGCAAAAAAAGTCAGATCCATTATCACAATCACGTTAGCTCATTACAGCTACTAGAATTTAGAGGTTGTGTGCTTCAGGGGAGCGTTCAATCTTTGGCTGGGGCTGATCCCAGTTTTCAGCCCCACCTAAAAATGGACATAAAATTCGGAATTTTCAGCCGATTTTGACTATATAAACCAAAATGTAGTTTTTTTTGTCCTCTAAAACGTTGATTTCCAGTGTTTTTCTGTGACTGTAGTCATTTTTTCAGAATTTTCAATTTTTCAAAATCCATGTTTTTGACTATTGCCATATCAACTTTCAAAATTTTTTGCAAAGTGACTTCAAACTTGAAATATGCATAGAAGAGGTATTACCTACAATAATTACATAGAAGCTTTTCGATTTTTTGAGTTTGTGCTCAGCGTTGTCCAATTTCCAAACCCATTTTTTTTTAATTTGAAATGTGAAAAATTGACATATTTTTTTTTCTACTAATCCGATCAACATCAAATTTTCAGGGCTTGTATAATCGGGTAAGGTGCATCTTTTTTAATTAGATAATTTCTTTGTATATGCAATAGGTTTGGATTTGTTCTTGGAACAAATTTTCAACAAAAAAATTTTTTGAAAATTTTAAAAAAATTTCTATTGAGTATACAAAACATTTATCTAAGTAAAAAAGATGCATCTTGCCCGATTATACAAGGTATATTAAATATAAAGAACTTACTATATTGACAACATTTGTTATAAAAGTATACGCTCCTGCCTGGCCCTTGATTAAAAGCTTCCCCTTCTTGTATATACGGATCGAAGCATTTATTCAATATGATTAAATTTTCAATATACTTATCATCGAAACTGCAGAATGTTATTGACCCTTTAATCCAGAGAGATACTTCTTCGCCAATCCAGGAAATAATCTTATATCTACGTTTAGTTCTAAGCTGAACTTATAATAATCTTATATCTACGTTTAGTTCTAAGTTGGAAACTTATGCGCCTAGAAACACGATCTTCTGGAGAGCTCTGGGAGAACGAGTTTCGAGGTCAAATGAAAGAGGAAACTAGTTCCACTGAAAGGATGAAAACCTTAATTAAGAGTATATAACTAAAGGACTAGCATCGGAAACCATTGCGACGAGAAATTGCTTTCAAGAGTACTCTAGGATCAAGAATTTCGAGGTCATAAGGGAAAAGATGATGGTGCAACTGACAGAGTTAAAGCCCTACCTGGGAGATGGTGTAGTGTAGTGTAGATCTATGTTTTGTGTGATGAGCAGTATTCTGCGGGAAAACTTACAGTTGATAGGATTATTTCGGTAACAGAAGCTTAAAAAAATAAGACAAATGAAGTCAGAAAATTTCAAGTTCCAGAAATTAATTTTCAAGCAAATGATTGCAGCGATTTAATATTCTAGCAAAGATGCCACATAACAGAACTTCCATTAATTATATCTATTGAGGAAAAGAATTAATGCTATGCCTTGAAGATGGAAATATTAAAAACATACAATATCATAAATTTCCTGCCAATCCCAGAATGTTGAAAGAGCTGCAAAGTTAGTCACAGAAGCTTCAAATTCAGTTTTTAGAAAAGTTTGAAGGGAGGGTGGGTGAATCTCAAACTGCAACGGTGAATTTTCCATAGTTCGCAATAAAAAAAATCTGATCCTCAAAACGTCGAAAAAATCTATGCTTTTAAAGTTGCGAAGCAATAGGACAAGGTTTGATCTCTCGTCTAGATCCTAGGTAGCATTCCCTGGAGTTCTTCTTCTCCTAGAATAGAACTGAACCCATAGAATTATATATGTAGGAGCTTAGTGAAAACGACCTCCTCTACTTTGAATGTTAAAACCTTACAAAGCTAAAGGAGATCTCAAAAAGGGATTCAGTGAAATTTTTAGGAAAATAAAAATTTTAAAACAACAATTCTTTAATAGTGATTCTGATACGGATTGTAATTGCCACATTTAACGCAATCTTGAAGCAACCTTGTTGTGACAATATTAAGAAAATAACTACTAACAAAAAAAGAAAAATAACAGTAAAATACTATGATCAATATGGCTTTTATTAAAAATTTGTAGTATTTCATTAATTTCATTTGGAGACAAATGTCGATATTTGTTTCTTTTATTTTATATGGCTTGAAAAGAATATAAAAGTAAATTTTGGGTTTATTTATAAATATGTGCCTAATTCTTAAAAAATAAGGTTTCTAGTTCAGCTTCAGATTTAATAATTACATTATTTGACAAGTTTTTAACATCGATTAGCCCAATTTCGATTAGATTGGGCATTATTGGGAAAACATTATCCTCGTTAATTGGGTGATTCAATTATATACTATATATATATATATATATATATTATAATATATATATTTAGTATATTAATATTATTATATATTATATATATATATATATAGTATTATATATAAATATATATATATATTTATTTTAATTATGTAAATAAATTATATATATATATTAGATATACCTATATTCTTTTCAATTCCAAGATGTATAAAAATGGTAGATAAAATCTTTAAATATTAAGGTAGCTAGATGTTTTATATTTATATCCTTCGATGAAAACACTTTGTTTATCCATAATTTTCCAATCATAAATAATTTTTTTTAATAATCATCGACGAATTCGTATCTGCAACGCAATAAAGGAAAACAATATAAGTTCATCAAAATGTTCGTCTACCATAACCATCTTATTCTGACAAACAGAGAGGACGAATTCGTCAAAACTAGCTCTCATAGCAGATATCTACTATAGCTGTAGCCTTAAGGTTTTATTAGTAACACCAATCTTATTAAAGGGTGACCATTCAGTGGAGCAAAAACAGACTGATCTGTACTTAAAATAGCATTAGAAAAAATTTCCATCGATTAACTAAATATTTTAAAACAAATAAGCTTCTCAATGTTTTTCAATTTGGTTTTTGGGAAGGGTTTATCCCCATCCGATGCTCTTATTTGTTCAACTAAATATCTAAAAAAAAAAACATGGAAATTAATGATAATAATCTTTGTTCTTTTTATTAGACCACAAAAGTTTTTGAAACAAATGATCATAATATGCTAAAAAAGATGAATAGGAAATGGGTAGTGAAGACAGAACTACTATAGTTTAGAGGACCACTACTAGTAATAGAAGTAGTGCCTCATGTATCTTGGATAATTTTCATTTAAACTACACACCAACAAAATATTTTATTCCCACTACTCCTTCTTAGTTTCTTTGCAGAGGATTTTTGCCCATTATTTAACGCTAAATATACTGACTCCCTCTCCCAGAAATCTATATATTCCGTAACGATAATTTCGACATGGATACATGGAAATGCTTTATTTAAATTTGCAGAAAACTTCCTACATTATTTTGCGTAATAAAACCATAGAAGGTAATTTTAATATTCATGTAAATGTATAATAAATTATAGAGAGCTCCAAATACTAACGTACTCAGTATAATAACACTGGACAACAAATTTTTGTTGTCTTTGATCCGATACTTGTTTCTTATGTATTTGTTTTGCTTAAATCAAATTCGTATTGGTTTTTGTCTGTAAAGTCTATTTTTGACACTTCAAATGTAAACATTTTAAAAAATTGCAAAAAAAAATAAAAAATAAAAAAATAAAATTTTTCTTGAAAAGAGACAAAAATATGTATACTGCCCAAATATATGTGCTCTGAAAATTTCATATAATAAAACAGATATATTGGTTTTTCGTTTTTGAAATATTAAAAAAAAAATTTTTTAGATTTTTTTTTCTTTTCATGTGAATGACGGCAAACTGAACCTTATAGGCGCACACATTAATATAATTTTATGATTCAGCGTAAAAAAATAAATAAGAAATGAGTTTTATATACAAGTCAATAAAAATTTTGTTCCCCAGTATTATTTTATTATTATTATTATTATTATTATTATTATTATTATTATTATTATTATTATTATTATTATTATTATTATTATTATTATTATTATTATTATTATTATTATTTATTATTATTATTATTATTATTACTTATTATATATTAATTATTATTATTATTATTATTATTAATTATTTATTATATTATTATTATTATTATTATTATTATTATTATTATTATTATTATTATTATTATACTGAGGAACAAAATTTTTGTTGACTATATATATATAAGATTTGTTTCTATGTAGTTTTTGGCCAGGAACCCAAAAACTATTTTGGTATTTGACTATAAGGTCCAGTTTTGCAGCTATTCACATGAAAACTAAAAAAAATGCAAATTTGGTTTTTACAATTTCAAAAATGAAATACCGCGATTTTTTTTATTACTTGTCCTATCAAAATGAAATTTCCACTGCATATTTATTTGGGTAAGATTCACATATTTTATTAAGATTATCTGTTTGTATACCCAACCATTTTGTCTTATTCACGGGAAAAATCAATTTTTTTTTGCAAGTTTTTCCAATGTTTACATATGAATAGTATCAAAACTAGAGGTAACACAAAAACCAATACAACTTTTGAATTAAGCACAAAACTAGTAATCAAGTATCGGATCACAGACAGCAGAGAAGAGCGTAAATTTTGTTCCCCAGTGCAATTGAAGAAAATATTCGTTTCAGGAGCATATTAGGCATATAGTTAAAAGGTTGAATAACTATATGTATACATACAAAGAAAGTCATTCTTCTATTTAAGAGGCAACCAAAAAAAATATACTGTTCTCTGATGCAACAACTTATATCTATCTCCCAGTCTATGGTGGGACAAGCAAATCAGTCATATGGCTCCGGATACGACTTCGGCTATGTCGGCTCCGTTGGAATCCACTAATGTTTTCTATGCTATTTGAACTTTTGTTCAGCAAGTCTCTTGAAATAAATTTTTTTCACCTCAAAAAATATTTTCTGAAAAAATTTATATATTCGCGCAGTAAATCCGGATCGCAGAAATCCGGATCCACGAGAATCCGATCGACTTCGGACTTCTGCTGGATCCGTACTAAGGTTTTCTGCATAATTTGAATAATTGGGTTCGGCAAATCCTTCTGACAATAAATTCTTTCACCAAAGAAAATATTTCCCGAAAAATATATTCATACCCAGGATCCGATACGGCTGCGGAATACGTCTTTCGTTTTCCGCTTTCGTGTCGACTCTAATATTTCTACACTATTGACTTGGCTCAGCTACGTCTTCTTGAAATATAAATTTTTAAAACACACTAAAATATATGAGAGAAATATCTTTTTCTCCAACTATCCGAGATCTGCGATCTACATATGGTTCCGGATTCCGGCTCCGACTTTGGATTCGGACGGATCCGGCTAAAGTTTGTGCACTATTTTGAAAA
The DNA here is from genome assembly GCA_015478945.1 of Trachelipus rathkii. Classification (NCBI taxonomy): domain Eukaryota; kingdom Metazoa; phylum Arthropoda; class Malacostraca; order Isopoda; family Trachelipodidae; genus Trachelipus; species Trachelipus rathkii. The sequence goes on along the minus strand of JABUQX010029486.1, from coordinate 41,801 downwards.
TGTTCGGCAACGTCTGGGTCTCGACACAATATAATGTTTCACCAAAAATATCTTCCTGAAGAAAAAATTCATACCCAGGATCCGGCTCCGAATACGGCCCGGATAAGCTCCGGATACGGCTCGGATACGACTTTGCTTCGCTCGCGGATCCGAGTAATAGTTTCTAACACTGTTTGACATTGGCAGAGCACGACTATTTTCAAACACATTTGACACCAAAATGAATTAGTGTTTCTGATGAAAATTTATATTTATACCCACACCCCCCCCCCCCCTCACACCACCACCGCCCAGACAGATGGTCAAAGGAGGGAGCGGTTCGGGGGTCCCTCTCTTCTCCCGGTTGCCGCGCGGGCAACGACAGAGTAACGGACCCGTAGGATCCGGATCCTGATCCGATTAAGGCTCTGACTTCGGCTTCGGGTCCGGGGATCCTGCTAAGGTTTCTGCACTATTGAAATTGTTCGGCACGTCCCTTCTGACAATAAATTTTTTCACCAAAAATATTTTCCGAAAAAAATTCATAAGCAGGGATCCGTCTCCGGATCCGGTTATGACTTGGCTTCTGCTCCGGTTCCGACTAAGGTTTCTGCACTATTTTGAAATTGTTCAGCACGTCTTCTGGCAAATAAATTTTTCACTAAAAAATAATATTTTAATTATGAAAAAATTTTCATACTTCTGTAACGGCTCCGGCTCCGGCTGGCTCCGGCTCCGGCTCCGGCTCCGGTTCCGACACCGGCTCTGGCTTCGACTCCACTCCGGCTCCGGCGCTCCGGATCGGCTCCGGATCCGACTAAGGGATTCTGCACTATTTGAAAATTGTTCGTACGTCTGTTTTCTGGCAATAATTTTTCATCTAAAAAATATTTCTTGAAAAAATTTTATACCAAGTATCGGGCTCCGGCAGCGGCACCAGCACCAGCTCCGGCTCCGGCTGCCGGCTGCGGCTCCGGCTAACGGCCACGGCCTAACGGCCTAGCGCTACGGCTACGGTCCTTTTTGACTGAGTAAAATCCGAAGAATGGGGTAGGAAGAACACAGAATATGAAAAAATTTTCATATTATAAATAAAACTTCCCTTTTTTTTTAAACTAAAGGACACTGGAATTACAATTCTGACTGAATGAAATTCTTTAGTTGACACCTCTCTTACAACTAGAAATTTCCAGTATCCTCAAAAAACATTTAGAATTAAAAAACATAATTAAACCATGATATTCAGGAGGAATTTTTAATAAATCTAGATAGATAAAAAAAATTTGAAAATTTGATTTTGACTTTCAAAAGAGTAGGGGTCCGAGGTAAAGTCTCCCCTTAAATATATAAACGCAACCATTGTTATCAGTAAAAAAAAATCTTAAAATATATAGTATTATATAGGTATATATATATAATATATATTATAATTAACTATATTTATATTATATATATATATATATACTATATTATTATTAATATATTATATATTATATATTATATCATATATATCCTCACTCACTTATTATATTATATATATATAAATATATAATCACCTATATATAATATTTTATATATATTACTATACTATATTTTTATTAAGTATATATATAATATATATATAATATATAATATATATTATATATAATATAGTATATATATATATATATAGTATTAGTATTATATATATATATAGCAGTATATATATCATATATATAAGGTATAAAATAACTTATATAGTAAGATATATATATTATATAATAGCTATATATATTATATATATATATATATTATATATGTAATATATGATATATATATATATAGTATACTATATAGGTCAACATCTGATGAAAAAAAGGATAGAGGTCTGCAAAGAATCTCATCAGAATCTGATTACGACAAATTCAATTCCAAATTAAAAGTGGTTTCAATATAATATATATATAGTATATATATATATATATATATTATATAATATATATATATATATATATAATATATATATTATATATATATATTAGTATATTATATATGAATATAGTATATATATACTATATAGTATATTACTATATTATATATATGATATATATGAGTATATAGTATATATATATAGTATAGATATATTTATATATCTATGTATATATATATACACTCAGGGTAATATAAATAATATATTAGTATAATTTAATTAATATATATATAACCTATTATATATATATATATATATATATATATATACACAGCTCTATATATATATTATTATATATTGTTAATTATAGAGTATATATTATATAGTTAGTTGTATTATAGGTAGTGTTATTACGCTATACTAGCGGGTAGTTTATACTATACCTAATATATATATATATCCGCCCCCCCTACCTATATCCTTAATTAATATATATACCACAGTGTAGCAGGGCTATCCAGAAATGTTTATTTTCTCGGGGGAGCAAAAACCAACGAAACGTTCCTTTATAATACAACATAAAATAATTACAAAATACTATAGTACTACTATATATATATATATAAGTATATATACTATATTAATTATATATTATTGTCTTCAATTTCTATATACCGTAGTATATAGTATATATATATATATATTATATATAATTATTTATCGTATATATATATGTATACCACAAAGTGGAAGGACAAATATTAAATTCCCTGAAAAAATGTTAAAGAATTTATAATGATTATTACATAAAATTATATAATTACCCCTTAATAATTTGTTAAATTTAATCGCCTGACATGAGAGTGAGCCAAGTCTACTATTCATAACATTCCTAATTTTTTTATTTCAATATTTCGATGTATGTAGAGGTGGGCAAGTCAACAAGATTTTTCTATTCTCCAATAGTATTTTCTCATGTAGGTTTCCAGAGTCTTTAATGTTGAAAGCTTCTTTCTAACTGAAGCATTAAACACGGGTAAAATTGCCACTATTTGCAATCACGCACGTAAATATTTGGAAATTTGTGGACTGCGTACAAGAAACTAGTTCATCTATTGCGTTTTTGGGCGACCTGGTGACTGTGATGCATTTAACTTCTCATAAAATACGCTGATTCTTGCTTCTACTAAATCTCTCATTTGGCTTTTCGTAGAATTCTTCCTGACAAATATTACACAATCTTTTTAATCTCTCATATTGGGAATCGAACCCAAGCGGTATGACAATTCGCCTAGGGATTTAAAAACCTCTCTCTCTAATGCTGATATGAAACATTCAAAACATGTAACATCAGGATCGTGCCGATAAATCAGTCTGTGGGATTGGAAGTAGGATGTTGGATCTGTAATTTTTGTAAATTTTGTTAAGTTCTTGGTACTAGCAAGCATTCATAACTCAGTAAATAGTATTCAGGAGCTTAGTTAACACATTCTCAAAATCTACTGAAATTTCTAATATTACGATTTTTCTCTGATACTTTCAAGTTTTAGTTTAACTAAAGGAGTTACGAGATTTTAATACATTACTTCGGAATTAATATAAATTAATTTTAACTTTCTGCACTTTATATTATTTACGGATATGATACTTAAAATTTTTTATAGTGTCTAGAAAATTTTCGGTGGGGGGCATGTGCCACCCTGGCCCGCTTAACCTACGACACTAGTATGATGAGATATATATATTACCTACTCTACCTAACCGTATATAATCATATATTACTATATATAATAATATTACTGAGATATATATATTATAATATAATATATTTATATTATATATATATATATGTATATATATATCTATATCCTACCTATTATATATATATCCTATATACTAATATATATATATATATATAATATATATATATATATATTATATATAATATATGTTAGATATATAATTATATAAAATATATAATTTATATGTATATATATATTTATAGTATATATATTATTTATTATATATATTAATATTTAAGAGAGTAGAGGAGAGAGAGAGAGAGAGGTAGAGGTGTATAAGATATTGCATAATCGAGCAATTTTTTTATTAAAGATACTTAAACAAAAGAACATATAGTGGGAAAGGATAAATGTGGCTTACAAAAGACCGTGACTATTCCACCAAATGTAAAGGTTTTGTTAAATTTGTTTTTGAAGGACAAAGAATACCTTTCGGATAACGTTGACAGTTTTGATATATGGCGGGTCATTAGAAAAAAAAAAGTGGGGGGGGATATTAAAGGACCAAACTTGGATCATTGAAAAAAACGAGATACCCTTAATAGAGAGGTTTTATTTCTTGAGCAAACTTTTAAAAGATAAGGCGGATCCGTTCCCCGCTATAAAGATGCGTTGATTGTTCGTCAGTGAAAACCGAGGTCTTTTGTTTATTACCTAAATCTGGTTCATCGGAAAACTTTCCTCTCTTGCTATGCCGTAAGCCGCTTTAGGCAGTGGGCGTGTGCTTAATCCATGGAGCGCCGAACTTGGTTACTTCGAAAGTAACGCGCGTTTCTTTTTATGGCAGGGCAAGCCCACCGTGGGTGGAGCTTAAATCGCCAAAAACTTTATCGAAACGAAAAACATTAGTTGTTCGGACGCGCCTACGCAAGAAAGCTATCGTGATGTTTTTGAGTGATCTTTCTGCTAATTCCATTTTTTAGACTTTTTTGTTTAGATTAAAATGAAAAAGGCAATCTTGAAATGCCGCATGGCCTCATTCGTAATAATAGTTATATTAAATGAAATATGCTTGTAATCTTTTAGGCAGTTTTTGTTCGTTTTAAGAGATATAACTTTTCAACGTTGTTTTGAAAGATAAAGAGAACAATATTGTGGATTCAATGTATTCACTATCTTGAAAGAGGTTTATATAGGGCAGTGTATGTAGAAGTTTTCTCTTTAGTTGGAAGTTTAGTTTGCTTTTTGTTGAAGTTTGTATTCATGAAGCGCGAGCTACTTTTGAAAATGTGGTTTTTGTGTTTATAATAGATGTTAATATTTGGTTAGATAACTTGTGCCTACATTGGGGTTATTTGTTGTAATTTTTTTTTGCAAAATATGTTAAAACAAAAATTTCCCCTTATTTGTGTGTGTGTTTTAGCGTCTAATCATTTGAATGTCTAATAGGGGGAAGTAATGCCATTTTTGTCTTTTACAAATTCTGAACACACCTTTTTGGTCAGGGAATCTGGTGACCCAGTATTGGTTCCTGTTATATTTTATTTTTGTGTAAATATTTTGAACCAACATTTTTTAATATTTTTGTGTTTAATGTGGATGTTTTGGGCACTTTTTTTAGATAAAAAGGTAACATTTTTCCTATATTTTTTATTTCTGTGAGTATGTACAGTGAAGTGAACTTTGTAACATTTGGTGGAGGTCGTTTTAGTTAGAACCCTCACCCTTGTGTTTTCGTTTCATATATTTTTGAAGACTGGTAAATTAAGCTAAGGTTTATAAGGATACATGCATTTATGGCTTTTATTATATTTGGGGTTTAAATGTAAATCGGTCAACGAATATTAGCAAAAAGCGAAATGATACTTTTCATATTCCACTGTCAACATTAAATCACTACCACTCGTAAGCGCTTTGCCACTCTTGCGTCGTTGGTTTAATTTAATCTCGTCATTTGGATCTGGTCTGATGTAGCATAGAAAATTGTGTAATGTAAGTACATAATTTGTCGTTATTTACTGTTAAACACCATTTAATCGAACAGCGAGCGGATTATTACTCCTGAAACACGAGCCGTCAATTTAGGACTGAGGAAAGGATTGATTTGAAAGGGGGATTAATCGATCTTGTAGGTTTTAGTCCCCCCTTAATTATTGGGTTCATTTTTATATTAAATAAAATGTATATATGTTGCGCGTTTGTTATAAAGGCTCATGTGTATTGGATTGTGTAAGATGGGTGAAATGACATGACACAGCTCTAAGCACGCTGGTGCATCAGGGAGTCTTGTTTGAAATACTCAACTAAGGTTAATTACACAACACTCTCGCGCTTTCAAACACAGTAGAGCTATGCTTAGTGATTAACCATTAGTCACCATCGCAACCATTCTACACCAACTACACTACCTTTTTCACTATTTATCAACTATGGTCATTCCCGCACTTTTTACATTGGTCAACTTCGACTTACTTCTCCACTTAAAAGGTCTCCGCGACAGCGGGTCCAGAGTAGCCCCACAACTGCACGTGGTGCCGCTCTAGAGGGCAAGGACTTCTGTCCCTCCTGTGGGACATTTTGTCTAACCCTTCTCTTGTTGGAGGAGTGCCAGTGGTGTCGATTGATGTATGAATATCATGTGTCTAAGAATTAAATAGTTTTTTCATTTTTATTATTGGGAGCCCAATTTTCCTAAACTCTAGCCCATTTCTAGATAGGCACAGACGGAAGAGAGGGATTGGATATGAGTAATGGAGAAAGGTCGATAGGAATCTGAGCTATCGAAATGTGCGAATCATAGAGCGCTTTTTTTCCCTCCAACAGTAATAAGAAATTTACATGCCCTTCTCCGGGAATTGAACACCGCGTGTTGCGACTGAGGAAACAATATCTCGATGCCTTTATAGCCACTTAGAGCTATATCCCTCAACCAAAAGAAAGTTGGGTTCAAAGAACAGTTTTAAGCATCAGAACTTTTTCCACAAGGCAACTAACCAAGGTGTCCAGCCTGTCTTTACCCTCGTTCCTTATATTTTTTAGGTGTACAATCTTTGCATAATCGCATTTTATTATATATATAATTTATTATTCCACTATTTTTTCAATAAGTTTAAGAATTAAATAAATAAATTGCATTTAAAAAATAAGTTATCTTACTAAATTATTAAGAACGAAAGGAGTAACAAGGTCCTGGATCACTGGGTGAGTTGACCTTGACAGGGAGTTGATATGCTTTATATAACACTGTTCTTTAGAACGCCCACTTTATGGAGGTTGGGGGATAGCTCAGTGGTAGCAATTCGAGTTATATTGTCCTCAGCTAGCAAACGCGGTTTGGTTTCAATCGAGAAAGGCAAGTAATTTCTTATACTTCCACATATTATGTTCTATGTTTAAGATATATATTATATATTTATATATTATATATATTAATATATATATATATATATATATATATATATTAATAATTATATTAAATATTTAAATAATATATATAATATATTATATATTAAATTATATATATTATATACACATATAATATATTAATATATAATATCACTTACCTCTATTATATATATTTTAATTGATATACTATATATATATATATATATATCTATATGAGTCTATATAAAATATATATAAATTATATATATTATATAATATAATAAACGTATATATATATAATCGTCATACTATCTTTATCTTTTTAGAACTGTTTAAATAACAATATCAACATTTTCACTACACGTCTCACGAACAGATAAAAGTATTAAATATTCTCACATTTATTGCAAAACAAACGAATTGAGATCATAAGATTTCAAGTTTACTGTAAAGTTTAAATTATTCTGTGTTTTAAAAAATTGATATCCAAATTCTCTCTGATAATGTTTTTATAATTAATATAATATAATAATAATTATATAATAATAATAATAAATAATAAATAAATTAATAATAATAATATATAATAATAATAAATTAATAATAATTAATCACAATTAAGGGTTTTGGATTATAAATAATGGTGTTAATAATAATAATAATAGTAATAATAAAAATAATAATAATCCCTTTTGTTCTATTCTTCAACATAATAAAATATAATAATATACTAAAATTATAATAAATCAATAATAATAAATTAATTAATAATGTGTTAAATTATTATAAAAATATAATAATAAAATAATAACTAATAAATAATAATGAATAATAATAATAATAATAATAATAATAATAATAATAATAATAATAATAAATAATCGTTCCGTTAATAATAATATATAAATAAAATAATATAATAATAATTAGACACAAATCCACCAAATTGGCAACGTCAATAGGTTCCGATTTACTCAATCGCTTTGCTTTCCCCCTCGTCTCATTGTGAGTCTTCCCCAGTCACAGAGATATTCTGTGGAAAAGTTACAACTAACGAAAAAGTACGACATCTGCCACTCCCTTTTCTTGCAAGTTAAAAAATAAGACACTCAACACTTTTCAGCTTTGACGCTTACAATTGAATACACTAAAAAATAATTAGCGTTTTTTTTTTGTTCTTAATTACAACGGAGTGATTTAGCGCCTAACAAAGTCGATGGTCCGGGCTGGCTTTTTAACTCTGCAAGAAAAGCATTATACATATTCAACTTTCAGATAGAAAACCCAAAAAAACCGCACACAAGAGGGAGACTGTTTAGTAATCGCTTTTTATGAATTCTTCCTGCCAATTGTTGAGCATGTTAAAGTGACGTAATTCGATTATATTATATTGTTTAATTAATTAGTATTAATTAATATTATGTATCAATCGATTGGATTAGTTATAAAACTTCAATTTATTACTTTATTTTATTATTATTATATTTTATATTATTTATTATTATTATTTATTATTATTAAATAATTTTTTTTATTTCTTAGAATTTTATCATTAATTATCCTGTTATTTGTTTTTTATTAATTGTATATATATTTTTTATTTCTTTATATCTGTTGTTCTATCTTTATATCTGTCTACAATAATAATCTCATTATTTTTTATTTATTACTATTATAATAATTTATTTAACACATTTTTATTATTTAAATTTCATGAATTTTATGGAATAATTTAAGTTTCTTAATGAAATTTGTAAGTTTCAATATATGAATTATATATATATTATAAATTTTTTAATTTTATATTCAATTTAATATATTTTTATTCAGTTTACTCGTGTTTATCACAAGTTATTCAGTTTACCGGTATGCTCATTATTTAAAATAATTTAATACCTTTTAAGAGCGTTGTCGTTGTCGCTAATAAGCTAGTTTTTGAGCATTGTTGGACTTATAATAGGCTATTGAAGCATAGTATAGAGGTTAACTATGCATAAAATAAGTGAATATATTAAATCTAAATCTATAATCTAAGAAAGAACACATTTAATCCACTTAGGGAATCAAATCTTCTAATGAAATTAATATTATTAATTATATTAATAAAGATAAAATATAATATTTATCTAATTATTTATAATTATATATATAATTATAATATATAGTATATGTTTTACGACTCCGTTCGTTTTGATTTTTTTTTTTTTATTTTTTTTATAAACATAATTGCTTAGTATATGATAATACCCAATCACATGAATTTAAGTAGTGATGGACATGATTCAAAAAAGTTCGTACATTAATTTTAAATCCAAGTTTATTCGAGTTCACTCACACTCAGTCAAGTTTATCAAGCTCAAATTCTTCGTTCTCTTTCCTTTATCAAGAAAAATCCTAATATTCCCTTTTTATCAGTGTTCAAAAGCTTCTTTTCATGCAGAAGACTCTCTCTCATAAAAAAAATAATATTAGGATGAGTGGACTCTGAGAAAAACGACGTGGAGAGTAATATCAGATAGGATGTGGATCGAATTTATTCATACCCCAGAAGAAGGGAGTAGAAGGGCGTAGAGGAACCCCCGCGACACCTACTTACCAAAGCGCTTGGGTTCCTCAGCCCCTCCCTACGGGGTATGGAAACCGTCCCCCAGAAAATAGTCCTACTCTGTCGTTATTCCCTCGGAAGGCTCCGAAGAGACCAAACCGCCTATCCTCCTATGCACATCATTATTGCAGGTTATACTCTCAATATTAGAGGTATTTAACCTTATAGTATTATAAAAATAAATAAAATTAAAACTGACGAAGTCGGTCGTATAACGTAACAGGTACTATATATATTTTTATAAAATCATTGATCCGTCACCCCTTAATTTGATTAGTTAATAGTATATCACTATAATATACTCTAAGAAATATAGTTAAAATAAAAAAATCACAGGAAATAAATATTCAAAACTGACGGAGTAGTAAATCAGAAAAATAATTACTAATTAATATATAATATTAATTATATATTATTACTATATTAATATATATATAAATTATTAATATAATATATTATAAATATTTTATATAATATATAATTTATAATATAATAAGGTATAATAATATTAATTAATTATTATTATATATATTATATTATATAATTATTATTATTATATTTTTAATTTTATATATAAAATATTTAAATCTTAACCGTTTCTCTTTAGTTATATTAATATAATCACAAAAACCTATAATATTTATCATGTTTTAATTTGTGTTTATTATTATTCTTTAAGTATTTTATTAATCTTTTAAATTATTATATTATATTTTATTTAAATACTTTTTTTAATTATCAAATATTATTTATATTATATTTGTATTAAACTATATATTTTATTAATAATATAGCATTTATAAACAATTTATTTATACTTTCATAAATTCTCTCTACAAAGCAGCAGACTGGGCTATTTCTCAGTATTTAGAAGCTTGAATTCTGGCTGAGAACAATTCTTACCATCATATAAAAGCGGTACTTTTTTATGAGTATCGCGGAACTGTAGTTACTTATCCTTTTTGGTTTACAAAATTTTTGATTATAATTCTTTTATATTATGTAAATTAAAATTTCATTTATTTGACCAATTATTTTGAGAGACAAGAAATAAAAATAAAATAATAAAGATTTATCATATCATCTTCTTTTTCTTAAATTGTAAAATTTCATTGGTTTCTACTAATGTTACATCGTGTAAGACGTAAGCAGCACTAGTTGATATATAAAAGGTAATGATCGCCTTATATTATTATATATTATATATATTATGAATTAAATAGTAAATAAATTAATATATATATATATATATATTATAAAATATTATATATAATATATATATATTAATATATATTATATATATATATATAATAATAATTAATATTTATATATTATATAATTATAATTATAGTATATATTATATAATATTAATATATATATTATTTATATATATATTATAACATCATAGTATTTGCCACAATTTCCGACCTAATATGGTGGGCAGTTTTCTGTGCCTATATAAAACCATAAACCACTCCCTGTAGAACATCCTTGGAGGGCTAGAATCTCTTTAACTTTTTTTGGAATGTATTTAAGCTTAACGAATGCTATCGCTTCCTTTGATAGAGAGACGTAGATTGGTTACCAGAAAGTGATAAAATGGAGATTAAAAAGGTTAAAAATGTATCGAAAAAAAAGTTAAAAAGTCCTAAAAACATAAAAATTTACCAAAATGTAGCTTGAATTAACAGGTAAACTGATGAAATATATCAAAAAGGTTAGAAAAGTACTATAATCCTAAAAAATTTACCAATAGGTTGTCAAAATTATATGAAAAGTGATAGAAAAGGCTCAGGGAAGTAGATGAGTAATGAAAAGTCAATGAAAGTCATCTTACAAATGTCTTCCTAAATGTTAAATAGGAAAAAGGGTTGAAAGTGTGGAGTAGGTCCTTGAAATTGAGCGGATGGGTGCCAGAGTTTAACAGGAAAGGCGCTAATAGATTACACGGAGAAGTTTAGATGCGTATTAGAAAGTCTTTAAAATAAATAATATACTTCTTAGAATGATACAAACATCGAAAAAGAGTTTAACACGTGCTATAACAAATTTACTTAAAATTTAGCTATAAGTTGCCAGATTTAGCAGGAAAAGTGCCAAAAAGGCTCAGGAAAGTAGCTGAGTAGTAGAAAGTCATTAAAAATATATACAAAATTATAAAACGCCAAAAAAGGTTAAAGAGGCCTCAGGAAGACGTGAAGTGTAATAGATGAATAGAAGTTAAGGTGGGGGGGGAGGGAACCTGGGGTGCTAGCGGGCTGAAAATAACACAACATGTACACATACACTGGCAGTACATATGAGATATAGTCCCGTGGCGAGGTACGATGAATAAGGGGCACCCGGGGGGCCGACACACCATTCAAAACGCCGGCCATGAAAAGTATCCAAGGAGGTATAGATGGTGTAATTAACCCTGGAGTAAATAAAGTTGCTAAAAATATGTTTAATCATATTGATTTATTCTCGCCAGCGGCGGCTTTCCAGCAATTCTTACTGACTGAAATTCTAGGGACCTCTGTCAAGATAGTCTCTCAACTACAGTTAAGCTAACGTGGCATCAGTCTACTTTGAGTGCTTCTGGCGCTTACGGGCGAGGCTCCCCATCAAGAAGAAAATCATTTAAACACCCCAAAAGACTTCAACCAACTGTTGCATGACAATGTTCATTAACTAAACGATCAAATTTTCATAAGCTCCAGAATTAAACTCCTTGACAACGCGTCGCCCGTCAGATAATGTATAACTGGAGGTCTTTTCTATTGCCGTTAAAAAGCCCTCTTCAACAAAAGAAGGCACTCGATTGACAATTTTTCCGAGCCACTTCGCTTCTATATCCGTTGTGGAACTTTATGTATTAACTGTATCTAATACTTTGCGTCATATATGTTTGTTATCATTATCATACCAGTCTATAATCCTTACCGTACGGAGGTAATAAAATCCTGAATCTACTGTCTCCGATATATTAAACTACTTGTAATTAAGGTATATATAATATATCTATTATATATATATATATTATATATACTATATATATTATTTTATATAATATATACTTATAGTTAAACAGGAGTTTGTAGTAGTATATTATATACTTATATTGTAATATAACCTCTTACGTTGTACTTAAATTTTAATAAAAATCATACTACTTATTACTTATTATTGAACATACACTAAACTATCATCTCATCAGTTATCTATATTATTACTATTTATTAAACTCTCATTATCTCAGATAAATATTTCAATTATATTATATAATTCTTCGACCTTATATATTAACGTAACCTCTACTATATAATATTATATGAATATTAAGAAGGAGCAGACGTCGGACAACATGGTATATATAGTAGTATAAGTATTATATAAATAGTAATATATGATAATACTTTCTCCTATATCTTTTCCCCCAAGCTGGGAGTAAGGTGCGCAGCACTGGAACAGAAGTAGTACAAGAAAAATGACGATTGCGAAGGCAAGAAAAGTCAGTTAACCGACCCGCTTTATATCTACTGTACGTGAGAACTGATCGACAGGTAGAAATACCATAGAGCTTACGGACCGCGACGGCCCCTTTGGATCTCGTCATTGTATGCGGGTTCATCCCTTGCCCCAGATGGGTCACACGATTACATACCCGAACTAACGGGTACGTGCGCTATATGCAATCATACACACACTATCCACGGACACAACATTCCCATATATATATATAATTTATTATATAATATATTTATTGTATGAATAATACATATATTCCATACCATATATCGTATTTTAATTCTGTTTACGTAATTGGCTACATGTTGTAATATCGTAGTTAGACCAGGGCCAAGATGAAGATAGAAGTATGTATCCATTGATGAGGATGAGAGAGAGAGAGAGGAAGAGAGAGAGGAGAGAGAAGAGAGAGAGAGAGAAGAGAGAAAAGAGAGAAAGAAGAAGAGACGAGAGTAGGAGAGAGAGAGAGAGAGAGAGAGAGAGAGAGGAGAGAGACGTGGCTCCAACTCTAGAATAACATTATCAAGAAGAATATTATAAAAAAAATGATAGTAATAACTTACAACCTATCCTATGGTAATAAATCATAAATACTATTAAAGATGACAATAATGATTACAATCATAGTCAAAATAATAAAACAAAAATAATAATAAGAAAAATAATAATAATAATAATATAATAATAATAAATAATATCGAATAATAATAATAATAATAATTAATAATATTAATCAATACATAATCAATAAATTCAATTAATAATATAATAATAATAATAATAATAATAATAATAATAATAATAATAATAATAATAATAATAATAATAATAATAATAATAATAATAATAATAATAATTACGTCCTTCGAGAGTTAAGTAGGTTAGTTAATTTCTGAAAATTATTATTTAAAATAAAATAAAATATTTGAATGATAATATAGGTCAAAAAGATATACACTCACAAATAATAATTGCCGTGTAAAAAAAACTCCTACCGAAAACAATACTAGTGAAAACATTAAAAGTAATAAAAATAAAAAATTATATATATATATATATAACTATATTATAGTGTCAGATACTATCTATAATATATTTAATTATAATACTTAAATCATATTATCTTAATATATAATTTATATAAATCAGACTAAATAATATTAATATTTTACCTTTAGCATATATTAATTTATATAATATACTAATTATATAATTAACATTATTAATATTACTACTATAATTATATATATATATGAAGAGTAATGAAGAGAGATTATATATAGAGAGTAAGAGAGATATAATCTTATAGTTATGATTAATACGTGTAAAAATATATGAATGTAATTGTTTGTGATTGAATTATTTCTAAGTATAGTAGTAATAGACTTATGTACAAATGATTTATAAAATTATAAAATATTGTTTTTCCATAAAATCCACTAAATATCATAGTATATATATATTTAGTTTGGATAGAAAGAAAGAGAGCCCCATAAAAAGATACTATTATATGAAACTAATAATTAATGGTGAACACTAAGTATATCATATTACTAATCTCGTAATTATATTTATTACATCATTTGCCTTATGTTAAATCTGGCATTTACTAACTTTCAGAGAATAGTTTTCCTGAACCGATTGTATTTTTATTAGAAAGAATTTCTCGAAGTTACATATAAGAATAGGATCTGATAACATAAAATAACTCGATGTCGCCTTCTTATTAAAAATCAAAAAGCAAAAAAAAAACCATTTTTATAATTCCAGAGCCGAAATTCTGTTTTAGATGATATGGAAAAGTTTGAAAAAAAATATAAGAGAATCACTGTACTGCGAAATTAACGTCTTTTAGCTCTTCTTAATCAGTTAAGAATTCTTGCAGAAGAAAGGTAACATATATCTTTAAACATCTTTATTGTTATGATTCTATGATTCGCAAGAAGAAGGCTTTAGGCGTCAAATTAAGAGTTTCCAAAATCAAAAATTAGGCTCCTTAAATTTCAAAATTGTACCATGAAGCTAAATTTTCATATATTTATTTATTATAAGATCGGTGTTAGGAGGGGAGACGTAGGAGGGTATGTAGATGAGATGATAATTGTTATTATATAAATGATACCCAGGATAGCTAAAACAGGACGCTGTAGTAGTGTACGTAATTTGTCACCTTTAATTATATCTGTTTATCTGTGTAGTTTTTTGCAGGAAATGAAGTGAAGGAAATGCTCCTCTAATTCTGATGAATCTTATGATTATGAGTCAATAATTATAACATAATTATATATAATAATAATATATATAAGTTATAAAGTCTATGTATTTTCATCTATTCCTTTAGCAGGTTATAGTATGAGCTATTTATTTTAATAAGTTATGTATATATTAAGTATAGTAATTATATATGTATAGTTTGTAATATTGGTCCACTAAGTGTGGTACTATCCCGCGGTTACCTGAAGTTATAGTACTTTCCTCATAATGTAATGTTCTTGATTTTTAAGCCTCATTGTTATAATTGGATACCATTAATTAATTCGATTTAAGCCTTTATAGGAGCGATTATTTAATGTCTTATTATAGTATATTATTACTTGAGAACACCAATATATATATGTTAATATGAATTACTGTATATTTACAATATATTTTATATGTATTTAATTAATTATAGCCTGAGGATGAAAAACTAACATCTGGCGCTAATCTTTATATCTAATATATCATTATTGTAGTTTATATTCTCATTAGTAATGTTTGCTAGTTGCTATATATGCCTTATTAGAGGTTTTCTATTTTCGTCACATATAATTCACTATACAAATAATGTTATATAGTATAAAGTATATAGTATGGTATATATATATATAGTAGTTATGTTATATTTAACCGGCTTTTATTCAAGCAAGGTTTCAATGCGTTCTCTTCTCATGGCAAACCGAACGCCAACTCTTTTATTATAATTTTTTTCAGTGCAGTATTAGTTTATATTTGAAGTGCTTAATCACTTTAT
The DNA here is from genome assembly GCA_015478945.1 of Trachelipus rathkii. Lineage (NCBI taxonomy): Eukaryota > Metazoa > Arthropoda > Malacostraca > Isopoda > Trachelipodidae > Trachelipus > Trachelipus rathkii. The sequence continues at coordinate 25,659 of JABUQX010029486.1, read as the reverse complement.
TATGATTATGTTAATTTCTCTTTACATTATATTGATTTTAAGAAATGAACTCTGTGAGGGCAACGCCCCACATCACAGTCTTCACAGTGTCTTGTCAAAGAGCTTACTCCTGACACAATTTTAATTGGCCATGCTCTTTCAGTGCTTAAAAGAGGGACACTATCTCGGCGTCCTTTTACCTCATTGGATGAATTTAAAGTTTGAGCTAGCAGAGAAATATTATGTTTACATGTGCATATGAAGGTAACGGTCATTTGAGCGTTGCAAATGGTGTAACTTTTTTTTTTTTAAATCCTGAAATCCTATACTTTATCGTGACATTTTCATTAAAAATTTTATTCTCACCAGACATAATTAAAATAATAGACCAATTAAAATAAATTAACACCATTATTAATTAATTATAAAATAACTTTAATAGTAATTTGTTTTGAAATTTTTGACAAAATTTTTTTTTTTTAAATCCGATAAAATATTCCCTAGTATTTTTTATATTTTCCACCACCAGGAAAATAATAATTTTACTAGAGTTCGTTTCCATCTTGAGGGAAAATGAGATCCGTTTTCCCTCTCGCACCTCAAACCAATTCAAATAAAGTTTTTCCCTTCCCCCCATTTAATCTTCATAATTAGTTTTATTTCCTTTCGATTTTTTTTATTAATATTTTTATAATTTTACAGAATCAATAACAATTGTAGTAGGTGTCACCAACTTTAAAATCCTTTTCCATTGATGGGAGACTTTATCCTAAACCTCCTACTTTTTGAAACCAAAATCAAAATTTTCACATTTTTTTATTATCTAGATTAAATCATAACCGAAAAATCTTCTCCCTCGGAAATCAAACACATACATATCTGGTGTAACATTAATTTTTTAAACTTCAGAAAGTATTTTAGATACTGAAACTTACTACATTTATAAGCAGAAGCAAGTAACCGCACACTAACATAAAATATATCAAATTCACGTCAAAAATTGCCAATACTCATCCCAGGCTGACAGTCCTAAACAACACACCTAAGATTTTGACATATAATAATCTACAAATAATCTATATCTTTATTCACATCCATTACTTCACACCTCCAACCCCAGATTCTGTCAGATTTTACTTCATGAGTAAAACATAAAAATGCCAAGTAGAACCACCGCCACAGCACAGCGCTAACCTAGCGAAGCCAGGCGCCGGAGCCAGAGCCCCGAACACAGGACGACTCACAGCCACGGCGCGTAACTAATTCTTTCTTCATCCATATGTAAAATCACAACTTTTTATACGATTGACAAAATACAATCTAATTAGCCAGAAAACCCGCACCACGTTCGAAACACTCTATATTCACAATAGAGCGAACCAGACATTTCAGTCGCGACAACCGGCAGACCGGATTTACCCGGAGTAGAGCGGACGTATGCAATGTCGAAGACACGGAGCCAGACAGCTCATGAAATTTTTCTATTCCGAACAACACATATTTCTCTAGGATGATAAAATCTTAACTTTGCACGAGACCGTGCCAAACCCACTCACCCTCGCGCAACAAAAATATACTCTAAAACTCAAGTGCAAGACCAAACCTTATAGTCGGATAACACGGAGCCCGGTAACCAGGGAGCCGGCAGCCGGAGCCGTAGCCGAGATCCCGGGTATTGAATTTATATTTTCAGAAAATATTTCATTTTAGCTGTAGGAGTGAGGAGCGGAGCCGAGTCGGAGCCGAACCATCAGTATCGAAATTTTATGAAAAAATAATTTTATCTTCTGAACAGTGAAATAGATTACTTGCAAGAAAGAACGCTATCCTGAACACATTCAATCCAAAACTAGGCAAGAAAACCTTCAGTCGGACCCGATAGCAGAAGCACGAAAGTATCAGAGCCGAAGACCGGCTAGCACCGACAAACCGGCACAGTACAGGAGCATACCTACTATAGATGAGATATTATTCAGAGGGAAAAAACCATAATTTTTAGTGAAAAATTTATTGCCTAGATAAGACGGTCGCACGCAATCACATTATTTCAAATTTGTGCAGAATCCTTAGACAGATGAGGAGCCGAAGCAGAAGTCAGAGCCGGAGCCAGAGTAGGAGCTGGAGCCGGATCCTGGGTATGAATTTTTTTTTGGAAAATAATTTTTTGGTGTGAAAAATTTTTTTAATTTTTGCCCCAAAAAAAAAAAAGGGGGGAAAGGGGGGGACCGTGTGCTGAACAATTTTCAAATAGTGCAGAAACCTTAGTGGGATCATTAGCCGAAGCCAGAGCCGGAGCCGGATTCTGGGTATCAATTTTTTTCAAGAAATATTTTTTAGGTGAAAAATTTAGTGTCAGAAGACATGCTGAACAATTTTCAAATAGTGAAAAAATCCTTAGTCGGAGCCGGAGTCGGATTATGAAATTTTTTCGAAAAATATTTTTTAGGTGAAAAATTTATTGCCGGAAGACGTGCTGAAAAATTTAGAAATAGTGCAGAATCTTTAGTCGGATTCGGAGCCGAAGTCGGAGCCGGAGCCGGAACCGGAGCCGGATCCGGATCCTGGGAATTAATTTTTTTTCAGGAAATATTTTTTTAGGTGAAAAATATGTGGTCAGAAGACGTACTGATAATTTTAAATATTACAGAATCCTTAGTCGGATCAGGATTCGGAGTCGGAGCGAAGTCGGGGTAGTAGCCGGAGTCGGAGCCGGAGTATGAAATTTTTTCGGAAAATATTTTTTTAGGTGAAAAACTTATTACCAGAAGACGTGCTGAACAATTTTCATTAAGTGCAGAAACTTTAGTTGGGCCGGAGCCGGAGCCGGAGTCGGAGCCGGAGCCGGAGCCGGAGCTGGGTATGAATTTTTTCAAGAAATATTTTTTTATCTGAAAAATTTATTGCCAGAAAAATTACTGAACAATTTTTAAATAGTGCAGAATCCTTAGTCGGATACGGATCCGGATCCGGATCCGGAGCCGGAGGCGGACCCACAGTATGAAATTTTTTCGAAAAATATTTCTTAGGTGAAAAAGTTATTCCCAGAAGACGTGCTGAACAATTATCAAATAGTGCAGAAACCTTAGTCGGAGCCGGAGCCGAAACCGAAGTCGGAGACGGAGCTGGAGCCGGTGTCAGAAGTCGCGCTGAACAATTTTCAAATAGTGCAGTATCCTTAGTCGGATTCGGATCCGGATTCGGAGCGGTGCCGGAGTCAGAACCGGAGCCGGAGTATGAAATTTTTTTGAAAAATAATTTTTTGGGTGAAAAATTTAGTGCAAAAAGACGTGCTGAACAATTATCAAATAAGGCAGAAACTTTAGTCGGATCCAGAGCCGAAGCCGAAGTCAGAACCGGAGAAATTTTTTCGAAAAATATTTTTTAGTTGAAAAATTTATTGCCAGAAGATGTAGAAGACCTGACAATTTTCAAATAGTGCAGAATCCTTAGTCGAATCCGGAGCCTGATCCGCAGTCGGAGCAGAGTCGGAGCCGGTGTCGGAGCCGGAGCCAGAAAATAAAATTTTTTCGAAAAAATATTTTTTTTTAGGTGAAAGATTTATTGCCAGAAGACGTGCTGAACAATTATCAAATAGTGCAAAAGCCTTAATCGGATACGGGGTATGAATTTTTTCAGAAATTTCTTCTTAGGTGAAAATTTATTGTCAGAAGACGTGCTGAGCAATTTTCAAATAGTGCAGTATCCTTAGTTGGATCCGTATCCGAATCCGGATCCAGAGTCGTAGCGGAGCCAGAATCGGAGCCGGAGCCAGAGCCGGAGACGGAGCCGGAGCTGAAGCCGGAGCCGGAGTCGGAGCCGGAGCCGGAGCCGGAGCCGGTGTATGAATTTTTTTTGAAAAATAATTTTTTGGGTGAAAAATTTGAGTGAAAAAGACGGACCTGCGGAAACAATTACCATAAATAGTGCAGGAACTTTAGTCGGATCCAAGGAGAAAAGCCGAAGCATAAGAGCCGGAGCCGGAGCCGGATCCGGCATCCGGCCCATCCGGGTATGAAAATTTTTTTATTGGAACAATATTGATTTTAGGTGAAAAATTTATTGTCAGAAGAAGTGCTGAACAATTTTGAAATAGTGCAGAATCCTTAGTCGGAGCCGAAGCCGATGTCAGAGCCGAAGCCGATGTCGGAGCCGGAGCCAGTGTCGGATAATGGGATTAAATTTTTTTCAAGAAATATTTTTTTAGTTGAAAAATATCATCTGTCAAAAGACTTACTGAAACAATTTTCAAAAAAAGTCTACAGAAACCTTTGTCGGATCCAGAGCCGAAGTCGGAGTCAGAGCTGGACCAAGATCCGGACCCAGAGCCGGAGCCGGAGCCGGAGCCGGAGCCGAGCCGGAGCCGGAGCCGGAGCCGGGTATGATTTTTTTTCAAGAAATATTTATTTAGGTAAAACAATTATTGCCAGAAAACGTACTAAACAATTTCAAATAGTGCAGAATCCTTAGTCGGATTCGGGATCGGCGAACTGGAGTCGAAGTCGGAGCCGGAGCCGGAGCAGGAGCTGGAGCCTGAGCCATAGTATGAAATGTTTTCGAAAAATATTTCTTAGGTGAAAAATTTATTTCCAGAAGAAAATATGACCTCGTGAGCATTGAACAATTTTTACATAGTGCAGAAACCTTAGTCGGAGCCGGAGCCGGAGCCGGATCTTGGGTATGAATTTTTGTCAGGAAATTATCTTTTCAGATTAAACAATTATATTGTCAGAAGAGCGTTTTTTCTTTTTTTTTTTTTTTTTTTTTTTTACAGTTGTCACCAACACTCACCACGGGCAGGCCCTATTCAAGGAGGGTGTTTTCACGCCTCAAGAGTCAACAACTAACACAAAATACGCAGATGAGCACGACAGCAGGCCTTTCAAGTGGGGGAGATATAGAGAGATTCAGCAGAAACACAGAAGATTGGAAGAGAATTCCACATTAACAGAGGTGGCAGGAAAGAAGGAAGCACCGCAGCGAAACATAGCCTGAGTTACCAATATCCACACAACACAACTCGGGCGCAGACACAGCACCCCTTGTGCTACGCGGGCGTCGCAAAAGGTGGTGGAATACGAATGGTTAGTTCCCTCGAGAATGCCACTGCCGACACACATAAAAGGTACCTATAGAAAAAGAGATTAAAGCATCAACATCGCGCCTCAAAAATAGAGTCAAGTTGAAGTGGAAATACGGAATACAGCTTTAAATCTTTTGGATCCTTGACTCGACCTGTCCAAAAGCCGGTAGAAACCAGAGCCCCCCAGATATGAAGAGCAGTACTCATACATACTAGTACGCGCGGATGAGGCCCCTGTTATAGCTGGAGCAAACTGAGAGGGGAAAAAAAAGTTCGCAGTCTCCTAACAACAGAGCATCGCCGTTCTCTGATGCCCGCCACCTAGCAATACCGTTCGTGATGTTGAGGTTTCCAAGACATTTTTTGTCAATGTTAAGACCAAGAAATAGTTTATATTTCAACATGAGAACGAGAAGAAACCGTCGAAAAGGAGATAGGGGAAAGTTGGAAGGTGTGTCTTTAGAAGGGAGATTTGTAAAAGTTGGTTTTTAAAGCGAATTAAAATTTTCAACCAAGGTTGCAGCGACCCCAACCCGAAATATCTATCACGATCTGCGAGCAATTAGACACTCGGAGAAAGATTAAAGACGAAGGACGGCAATTCTAGAATTTAAAAGAAGGGCGCCAGAATTGAAAATTGAGCTTGAAAGCCACCATGAAACGCGTCGAGTCATCGGCGAGCATATGACACGTGAATAGATGTTAGATGTGCAGGTTCAGGAAAGATCATTAATGAAAAGTAGGAATAAGGTAGGAGTAAGACAGAACCCTGAGGAACACCACATATTGAGAGAAAGACAAAAGTCCCACCATCAACAACAGCCGATATTGAAACGATTTGAAAGAAAACTAGAACTAAGAAGAAAAGAGAAGTAGGAAACCCAAAGGAGGGAGCTTGGAGAGCAGTGACGCGTGCCATACCCGTCAAATGCTTTGGATATGTCAAGCGCCACCACGCAAGTCTCCCGTAGTTCCTAAGGCGAAAAACCATAAATCTATAAAGATAGGAAAGTATATCGCCAGGAGACCTTCGTGCAAAAAGAGCCGTACTGGCGATCGGAAGAAGTTGAATGAGATTCCAGATGATCTAAGAAATGAGAGTGAGAAGAGTTCAAAGATCTTAGATAGAAATAGAATGAGAGCTATAAGGGCGATAGTTAGAGGATCAGAGCGGCTACCTTTTTTCGGAATAGGTTGACATAGCTTGCTTCCAACACTGAGGGAAGGTTTAGTATTAAGACATAGAGAATATAGTTGAACGAGTGCGGGATACACGGAAGACCACTCCCTCAAAACTCGGGGAGGAATGCCATCCGGGCCACCCGCCTTCCTAAAGTTCGTAGATTTCAGGAGCCCATGCACCCGATCAAATGTAATCACAGGCAAAGGCATAGGGACACCTGAGAGGAGAAGGAGGAGGAAGAGGAATGCCAGAATCGTCCAGGGTTGAGTTAGAGGAAAATAGATGGCCGAAGAGATTGGCCCTTTTCAGTTGGAGAATTTGCAACAGAAACCATCAGATCGAATAAGAGGAGGGAAAGACAGATTTACAGAAGTTGTTAAGATATGATTTTATTGGCAAGAGGCCAGAAAGATTTGTCAGAGGAGAACCAAGGAGGTTTAGCCACTTTCGTGATGAAAGCCCGCTTTGCTCGTCGGAAGAGTATCCCTGCCAACGATTTCTAGCAGAATGAAAATTAGCAAGAGTGATAGAGAAACGAGAATTTTTCCACTCCCGATACGCACGTGTCTCTACCCTGAATGGCCAGAAACAAGCACGATCGAACCATGATTATGAGGAGAGAAAGATTTAGTCGAAGAAGAATACCTGCTCATCCATCAACGATTACAGCTCCACCTTATCGGCAGAAGCCAAAGCGTCACCAGCAGACAAAGCAGTCACTCCAATTATAGTAGCTAGAAGCAACGCAAGGCCCCCCAATCGCCGATCAAAGTGCCTGAAAATATATTGTAGGCAGGCAGAGCTACTGGGAGAAAGCATTGAAATTGAGATATAAGTTGTGGTCAGATTACCGATGAGGAGCGAAAGTGATGTAGATTTTTAAGAAGAGAAACTAGTGGTGAACAAAGGGTCAAGTGTGTTCAAGAATTGGTTAGGACGATCTGGAATGTTGTGTGGGTTCTTTAATTAGTTGCTCCAGTTCGATTATTAAAAATACAGAATGATTTGGCCTTCCTCCCACCTTAATCAGTATTAGTAAGAGAAGTCAGCCACTCATTTTGGTGTGCATGAAGCTCCTAAACTATAGAGACTTCAACATTTGGGTATGAGAAATATAACGTCTCGTGAGAAAGTAAGAATATTCAAAAAAGGGCGTGAAAATCTGTTCGGTAGGAGAACAGTAGCAGAGCACAAGATTATTGTAGTAAGAAGGAAGAAAGATTTAAGCCACAGAAGCATCGAAATTGCTGAACAATTTTACAAATTAATGCAGAAATCCTTTAGTCGATCGGATTCGAGTCGGAGCGGAGTCGGAGACAGAATCGGAGCCGGAGCTGGAGCCGGAGCCGAGCCGGAGCCGGAAGCCGGAGCCGGGCGGAGCCGGAGCCGAGTATGAATTTTTTTGAAAATATTTGTTATTGAAAAATTATTATCAGAAGACGTGCTGGAACATTTTAAAATAGTGCAGAAACCTAGTCAGAGCCAGAGTTGGAGCCGGAGCCGGAAGTTGGAGCCGCGAAGCCGGAGCCGGACGTCAGATTTTGGGTATACTATTTTTTTCAAAAGTAATATGTTTAGGTGAAAAACTATAACTACAGAAGTGCCCATCAATTTTCAAATAAATGAGAAACCTTTAGTATATAGCGAGAGCCGAAATCGGCAATTAAAAAAATTATTTACGTTGCGTCGGAATAATATAATTATATATATATAGAATATATATATAATACTATATAATATATATATTATATATATAATATACTATATATATATATATATATATATACTAATATATAATATATATATATATATATATATATATATATATATATATATATATAAGTCTATAAAATAGAACATCTTCAGGGAGGAGAGGCGGGAAACAAATTTAAATCGCGCTAACTCGAACCATTGACA
>JABUQX010029486.1:0-15000 GCA_015478945.1 Trachelipus rathkii | reverse complement strand
TATTAATCAATATCAGCATTTATTTTAATGTATGATTTGATGCTTTATCAAGCCTCCTGAAAGAATTTCATTCATTAATAGTTAATCTTTAATATTAATATTTAATATTATAAAACAATTGATTTTAATTTAGTACCAAGCTTTCGTCCGTACACTTCGACATTTTTCAAGGAATAAATTTTACTTTAATATTTTAACAATTTTGACAAAATAAATGTCGTTGTAAACTAATAACAAAAATAAAGTAAATAAAATTACATAAATTTAAAAATTAGAGTAGTTACTCAGATATAGAGGTTTGTCATTTATAAAATGTTAAAAAAAATTGGACATTTCGTTATATGTTTATGTTCATCATTTGGTTCATGTTTTCCTAAGAGCACGATTTCCCTGACCACAATTCATAAAAAATACTTTTTCTTGTATGATGAGAAGTCCCTTTTTATGTTGTTATCGGGATTTTTGTGGTGTTCTTTTAAAATGTTGAAATATTTTTCTCGTATACTTATGTTGCGACATTCTCTTGTTGAGGTATTCGTTCTGTATCCGATATAAGAGGCGTTAATCCATTTTCAGAACATTGAAATCGGTACCAATATACCAAAATTGGTGTCATTATACGTTTCCGACCCGTAGGTAGGGAAGCACGAGCCTCAGTCAATGCTTAGTGTACGATCTAAATATAAGCTTCTTCCCGTCTTTTGCTTAAATATGCTCTTTTAAAATTAATTTTTAATTTGTTCTCTTCCTCTTTTTTTTGACTGATATTTCAGTTTTAAGTATACTACGAGCTTATCGTTTTATTTTCATTCATGGTATTGTAAATAAATTAATTTAAAGTGTTCTTTATATTTTCTCTAAAATAGTACTGGAAGTTATTGTTTATTAGTTTCTGCGTTATTCTTTTAATTTCTATATCAAAATAGGTTCAACAGACGAAAGTCTTAAACGCTCGTAACTTAGTCTTTATGTTAGCAATTGTATAGCTTAAAGCGACGTGAAAGAGTTCAAAATTCAAGTATGTTCCTGTTATCTGTAGATTTAACGTAGACCTGTCTATCAATTTTTCCATCCTCTTTAATTTTAATATTAACATCTAAGAAATTTAAAATTAGTTATTTTTTCTCTTCAAAAGAAAATTTTAAACCACTGAGATCATTCTATTTTGGATTTTAACTCTTGAACATATTCTGGGTCGTTAAATATTACTAAGGTGCGTCTACGTACCGAATGTAAAAGAAAGGAATGAATGGGGCGTTTTCAATAAAAATTTTTATCGATGACATGTAGAAATCTGTGAAAGTTGGTCCTAAAGGTGATCCCATAGATATCCCATTTTTTTTGAATATATGTTTTACCATTGAAGCTGAATGGTGTTTTCGTGGTACATATATAAAGTAACCTTCTCAGAATGTCTTCTTCTATGGACTGCGGCGGTTTTATGTCATGATGATAAACATTTCTAAATATGTTAATAGTTTCAGATATAGGAACATTCGTGAAAAGACTTTCAACATCCAGAGATATAATTTTATTAACATCGAAAGAATTAGTGTTGTTTAGTTTTCCAAAAATTCATCTGTTGATTTAACTATAAATTATTCGTTAAGATATGATCTAAATAGATTGTTTATGTATTTTGAGATATCATGTGTCACGGTACCAGTTATACTTACTATAGGCCTTAAGGGAGGGTCCTCAGTGTTCTTGTGAACCTTTGGTAGGCCATAGAGATGTCCATTGTTGTATGATCCAATTCTTCTTACGTTTTGTTTAATGTCCGTGACCTTTAAAGGTCATTAAAGGACCTTTTAAACTATTCCGTTTGACTTTTCAAGCATGGGGTGAATTTTGTTCTATCACTAATGATGGTGTTTAGCATTTTAATGTAATCTTCTTTATTCATGACTACTACCCCGCCTCCTTTATCAGGTCTTTGTATAACTATGTCGTTGTTATGTTTAAGGGATTTAATAGCATCTTTTAATTCATTGTTTAAACGATCTTTAAAAGATTCTTTAGGGAAATGTAATCCAAAGGTTTCCAATTTAGTTTTAAAATCGTCTTCATTGGTAATTTTTAATTCCTCTTTCCTTGCAAAGTTTTTTGTTCGTGTAAAGTTTTTCAACCTCAATTTGTTTGATAATTAAGTTATCCTTTTTCTTTATACCTAAGTTTAACCACAGTTCTAATAACTCATTTTCCTTTACCTCGTTAAGTGTATAGGTAGATATGTTTAAGATTTTCGAATTATTAGACTTGAAGAGAATGTCTTCTCTATAAAGATTTGATAATTTCTTATTATGTACAAGGCGTATTTCACACTCATATTGACTAATATTTCTCTGAAGGCAACACAAAGCAGAATAAAATTTAAATTTTGAAATTGTCTTGTGAAACTCTAAAAACTAGAGGTAATGATTCTATATGTAATGACTTAAATTTCTTAGTCTCAGGTTCGTATCTGGCTTTTGGATCGTATAGTTTAAAATCCGAAAATTTTGGGAGGAGCTGATTCTTCAAGCATATTTCTAAAAACTCAATATCAGCATTTATTTTAATGTAGGATTTTGATGCTTTTTCAAGCCTCCTGAAAGTATTTCTTTCAACAGAAGAAATTTTCTTTAAAATTATTCTTGAATAAAATAAAACAATTGATTTAAGTATAGTACCAAGCTTTCGTCCGTACACTTCGGACATTTTCAAGGAGTAAATTTCTTTTTTAATATTTTAACAATTTTGATAAAAAAAAATGTCGTGTAAACTAATAACAAAAATAAATAAATAAAATTAATAAATTTAAAAGTTAGAGAAGTTAACTTACATTGACTTTTTGTCATTTAAAGATGTTCAAAATATTGGACATTTCGTTATATTCTGTTTTTCATTGGTTTATGTTTCCTTAAGAGCAACGATTCCCCTAGGCGCAATTCATAAAAATCATTTTTTCTTGTTATGATGGAGAAGCCCTCTTTTATGTTGTTATCGGGATTTTTGTGGTGTTCTTGTAAAAAAAATGGCGTATCTATGGGATCACCTTTAGGACCAACTTTCAGAGATTTCTACAAGCCATCTGTAGAAAACAAAATTTCTAATGAAAACGCCCCATTCAATCCTTTCTTTTACATTTGGTACGTAGACGACACCCTTGTAATATTTAACGATCCAGAACATATTCAAGAGTTCAAATCCAAAATAGAAGATATCAGTGGTTTAAATTTACTTTTAAAAAAAAAAAATAGCTACTAATTTCTTTATTAATGTTAATATTAAAATTAAAAAGGATGGAAAAATTGATAGAAGGAACATACTTGAATTTCGACTCTTTCATTCCTTTAAACTACAAAATTGCTACCATAAAGACTTTAGTTCACCAAGCGTTTAACGATATCGTCTGATTGAACCCTTTTAATATAGAAGATTAGATGATAACGCTCAGAATCTAAATTAAAACAATAACTTCCCCGTAATTTTAGAGGAAAATTTGCAAGAAACTTTAGATAATTTAAGGGCCTAATACCATGAGATGAAATTGAAAACTATAGCTCGTAGTATATTATTACAACTGAAGAATATCAGTCAGAAAAAAAGAGAGAGAGATCAAATTAATTAATTTTAAAAGAGCATATTAAAGCAAAAGACGGGAAGAAGCTTATATTAAGATCATACTATAAGCCATTGAAACTGAGCTCGTGCTTCTCTACTCGTGAAGCGCTTTCGGATGGTGAGAGCAGTAACGTTGTTTATCGATTTCAATGTTCTGAAAATGGATGTAACCCCTCTTATATCGGAACAAACGAATACCCTCAACATGAGAATGTCGCAAAATAAGTATAACCCGAGCAAAAATATTTCAACATGTTTAAAGAGAACACCACAAAATTCCCCGATAACAGCATTAAAAGAGGCTTCTCCATCATAACAAGAAAAAGTGATTTTATGAATTGTGTCTAGGGGAATCGTTGCTCTTAAGGAACCAATAAACCAATGATGAACATAAAAATCAACAAAAATCCTCTTTATGTAAACCGTTTATAAATTAATAAAAAAGTCAATGTAAGTTAACTTCTCTAACTTAAATTATTAATTTATTTATTTATTTTTGTTATAGTTTACACGAAATTTATTATATGAAAATTGTTAAAATATTAAAAATAAAATTTATTCCTTGGAAAATGTTCGAAGTGTACGAACGAAAAGCTTGGTACTAAACTTAAATCAATTGTTTTATTTTATTCAAGAATAATTGTAAAAGAAAAATTTCTTCTGTCTTCATCCTTCTCCCTTCTGGAGTCCTGAAGAAGTTTAAAAATAGCGAAAGTGCTTGTATCATTATTTATTTATTTTATTATATTATTATTATGATATTAATTATTATTATTATTCATTATTATATTATTTATTATATTCATGATTATTATTATTATTATTATTATTATGTATTTTTATTATTATTATCTATTATATTATTATTATTATATTATTATTTATTATTATTATTATTATTATATATATTATATTATTATAATTATTTTATTATTTTTATTATTATTATTATTATTATTATTATTATTATTATTATTATTATTATTATTATTATTATTATTATTATTATTATTATATTATTATATTATTATTTATTATTTATTTATTATTTATATTATTATATATTTTAATGATTTTACCAAGAACATGAAGAGGTATCTCTTTGAATCTTCTGCAGGAATGATCCCCACCTTCGCTGATGAGAATCTTCTGACACTTCGGTGAGCCAACTGGTCATACTTGCACTCATATTTTTTTGATTTTCCTGGAATGATTATTTCTTTGGAGGGAAGTCTCCACCGGAGGGAGTAGATAACATAACCAGTGTAAATCTTTCTGTCATGGTTAAGTACCTTCTATTTATTTGCCTTTGAACTTGTTGAACTATAAAAGTTGGTTTCAACTTTTGCTTGTTAACTCCCTATTTGCTGAAGGTGCTTGAGTCTTTGTCTCTACTGCTGATAGCTCGCCACTGGTCGGAGGGGAATCCCATAGAAACTCGAATAGACAAAATTTAACTGTAGAGCGTTTGTTTCTTCCAAATTAAGATTTTATGTCACCTCATTTGATCTAAATTCTTTTATCTCACTTAAATAATTTAAAAATGTATTTTTTGATTTCGTAATAAGCTTCCATTCAATATCAAAAACTACTAATTAAGTTTAGCAATCTTAATTCTCGGGCATTATGAATCTCATCTATATTTCGTTTTTTATAATTAGTTATTACCTCACTGTTGGTTGTGCATATTGTTAACATCATGTTGGCCACTAAATAAGCGCAATTTTCCAAGCCTTTGGCTAAATAAAAAAATATATTTAAAATATGAGAAATCTTTCTCTCTTACTCATTAAATACTGTACTATACAGAGCGTAAATCTCATTCGACTCGTTCTCATTCATTAGGACGCTTACAATTGCAACATCGCTTACTTTCAAGAACAACCATAATTTAATTTTCTCGCTAAGATAGGACAGCAATGTTGATTTCATTATTGCAAATTTAGCTTTGTTAAAAGCACCTTCAGTGTAGGCCGTCCATGCTACCTTTCTTTTATACTGATAATGGCTTCTTTTTCAATAAGTTTGTTACGGGTTGCAATAGGCTTGCAACGCCTGCAACATTACAGCGGAAAAATTTAAAAACTCCAAGGAGGCCTGTGAATTGTTTTATGTTGGTTGGTTTGGCAATTTGCAATATTGATTACACTTTATCGTTTATTTGATAATATCAATACATACATTGAAAACCAGAAAATAAATGTATACTTTAACAATTGGAATATTTAAAAAGGTGATTATAGTTTAATTATGAGTAGAGATTAAAATGACCTCACACGCCTGATGCTCTGGCTGATTTAAAGCTCTTATTAAATTCTCGCCGAGTAAAATGGACATCCAACGTTGATATGCGTTACTAGAACTCTTATGCCCTTGTATCAGGTAATTAAAACTATAGCTACCAAATGGAAAGGTAATCGTAAAACACTTCTGAGTTTCCTCATCTACAGGAATGTTATAATATGCCTGAACTAAATCCAATTTATAACCTTGCAGTTGGAAGATGATATCCTTTAACTTAGGCAAAGTGAAATTATCGTAAATTAATTTTTGATTTGACAATCTTAAATCGACAACTAACCTGACACGTCCATTTGATTTTCGTAAGAATGACACTTGGAATGCCCAAGTGCTGCTCGTACACCGTAACCCCCTCGTTTTGAGCAATTTATTTGTTTCCCTTTTCGCGCTTTCATACAGGTGTGGTGACATATGCCTGCTTTTAATTTTATTGGTTCCCTTCTCACTTCAACTTTGTAAGGTAGCTTTCATCCATTTCCAAAAGAATTCTCTCAGGTAAGGGGCAATTTCCACTCCCCTCTCCCCGCTCTTATAGTACAGTCTTCTGTGTGTGTGAGATTTGTGACGTCACCACCCACACATGCGCAAATCTTATTCCCTTTTCCTTTATAGTTTTTAAATATATTTTCCCACACTTCTAATTGTCGTCCTTTTAATTTTAGATTTGGATTTTCATATGGATTTACAAATAAATCTTTATAATTTTTAACCAATTCATTTACTAAATGAAAGCCACAAATAGGTATGTCAATTTTAAGGTGGGAGAGAGGAAAAACAAAGTTTAGAAAACTTTCAGAAAAATTGTTTGCGTCAATTTCGACGGAAATGCTTAAATTAGTTTTTGGATCTAACAAACAACCATACCTTAAATCTAAAATAAATTCATTTTCTTTTAAAAAAGGAATACCCAAAACATTTAATTCAATATCCGCAACATAGAAATACACACCATAAAGTTTTTTCAAGCCTTTATCTATTTCTACCTTCCTCTTATCGCATACATTTATTAAATTTCCATTTGCCGCCTTTACCGTACCTATAATGGGTTTTAGCTTATCTAAATCGGTAAATCTCTGAATATTTCAGCTAGCCCCAAAATCTAGTAAATACAACATTTGTGTCCTTTTTTTCTATTACATTAAAAACTTTGTTTGAAAACATTTTCCTATGAGAGAGAGAGTGGCCGGCAGGGCGGCAACTGATTCTCGGCTAGGGTTGCAAAATGCCTTCATTTTAGAAGCAGTGGACAACGAACATTCAACATCTCTAAAGTCTAAACATTCTTCATCGTCTATGACATGAGGAATTGAATGAAATTTCTACATTTTTAAAATTTATACATTAATTTCAAAAAAATTATCATTTTCTCTACTCCCTGCATGTAAATTTAAAACACTACTATCATTAGAATCCTAAAAATTACAATTAGAATTTAATTTTTTTTTTCGTTTCTACCCCATGCGTTTCTATAGCTGATGATTTGGGGGGGGAGAGTCACAAACTCTTTCAGGGGAACAGTTTCCTCAATCTAGCAATAGCGAACATTTTCCTTTACAGTATCTTTGTTATTATTATTGTTATTATAAGCAACTTCATTATTATTATATTATTATTATTATTATTATTATTATTATTATTATTATTATTATTATTATTAGTTATTATTATTATTATTATTATTATTATTATTATTATTATTATTATTATTATTATTATTATTATTATTATTATTATTATTATTATTATTATTATTATTATTAGTATTTTTAAATGCTTCATTATTATTATTATTATTATAATAATAATCATCATTACTATTATTATTAATTAAATTTTCATTAATAATGAATATCCAATTATTATTATTATTATTAATTATTATTATTAGTCACCAATATATTATTATTATTATTCTCTAGTATATTCCACATTTAATTATTATTATTGATTATTATTTATTATTATTATCAATATTATTATTATATTAATAATATTATATATTATTATTATTATTATTTTTATTATCATTATATTATGTATTCATTAGTTATTAAATTATATTATTATTATATAAATCTCCATTATTATTATTATTATATTATTATATATTATATTATTATTATTATATTATTATTATATTGATTATTATTAAATACATTTATGAAGCGATTTTCATAAGGAAAAATTTTCCGACAAAATCTGTCCCCCCGGCTCTCCCTCTCCAATCCATGAAGCCATACTTACTGTTTTAAAAAACATTCTTGAGCTGTTATATTTAAATTTATTAAGGGGAGGATCCAATATTTGGCTGGGGCTGGTCTTCGTTTTCAGCCCCACCTAAAAATGGACATAAAATTCGGAATTTTCAGCCGATTGACTATATAAACACCAAAAGTAGCTTTTTTTTGCCTCTAAAACGTTTGTTTTATTTGTGGATGTTTTTCGTGACTGTAGTCATTCTTCAGGAATTTTCATTATAAAAAACCATGATTTTGATATTTTCAATCAACTTCAGAATTTTTTGGTCACCGGAATGACTCTCATGAAACT
Source organism: Trachelipus rathkii (assembly GCA_015478945.1). NCBI lineage: Eukaryota > Metazoa > Arthropoda > Malacostraca > Isopoda > Trachelipodidae > Trachelipus > Trachelipus rathkii. The sequence continues at coordinate 6,543 of JABUQX010029486.1, read as the reverse complement.
TGAAATAGCACAGATTAGTCCATTACCTACAGTAATTACATAGAACATTTTCGAATTTTTTAGCTTTGTGCTCAGCGTTGTCCAATTTCCAAACCCATTTTTTTTAATTTGAAAAGTGAAAAATTGACATATTTTTTTTATACTCATTCGATCAACATCAAATTTTCAGGGCTTATATAATCGGATAAGGTGCATCGTTTTTACTTAGATAATGTTTTTGTATACTCAGTAGAATTTTTTTTTAAAATTTTCAAAAAATTTTTTTTGGAAAATTTGTTCCAATAACAAATCCAAACCTATTGCATATACAAAGAAATTATCTAAGTATAAAATGTGTACCCTTTCCAGGTGCATATGCCCTGAAAATTTCATTTTGATCGCACGAGTAGGAAAAAAAAATATCAATTTTTCTCTTTTCCAGAAATTCATGGGTGGAAATTAAACAACGCTGAGCACAAAACTCAAAAAATCGAAAATGTTCTATGTAATTATTGTAGGTAATGGACCAATCTATGCAAATTTCAAGATTGAAGTCATTTTGCAAAAAAATTTGAAACTTGATATGAAAATCGTCGAAAACTTGAATTTTGAAAAATTGAAAATTCTGAAAGAATGACTACAGTCACAGAAAAACACCGGAAAACAACGTTTTAGAGGGTAAAAAGCTACATTTTGGTGTTTATATAGTCAAAATCGTCTGAAAATTCCAAATTTTATGTCCATTTTTAGGTGGGGCTGAAAACGGGGACCAGCCCCAGCCAAAGATTGAATCCTCCCCTTAAACCTATTTCTTTGATTCATGTAATAATTAGAACACCTTTCTTCAAGATTAGGATTTGTTACATAACTTCGTTAATACCTCTACATGGGAACAAAATGATACCTGGGTCCTTGCGGATTTGAATTTACCAAGTTCACCGCATCTGGTTCGGTAGACCTTCCCACGAGTTTCCTGCCATCGATGACGTCGAAGCTGCTTGCTGTGTTGTTAAATTTGGGGGAACGGGAGAGACGTGTGTGAATAGGGCATAGATGTACTTCGCATTTATAGGCGTGATGAAGAAACCTTTCGTGAAAGTAACACAGCCCATCTGCGTATTCGTGCTGTGCGGCGCTGCCAAGTATATGCAGGCTAGCGCTCCTATCCCGTGAATAGTTTCTGTTTTCTTCGTCGGGATGATTTTTTTATGTTTGGAAGTCTGTTTTTACTACATCGGTGGCGCTTTGGGCCAAAAATCTTGATCTCCCTTATCGTTTCTTCTTGGGTGTTAATTAGGAAATTTAAAATTTGCTCATGCACTGAGGATTCTCTTGTCGTTCTAGTGGGTCTTTCTTCAAATGTTTGCACGGCATTTACTCCAGCCCATCTCTCTCTTTCTCCGTGAGCGTAATTGTTGATTCCATTTTGAGCGTAGAAATTCCTGTATAAATTGTCAGACAATTCTACTAGATCGTTGAAGCTTTGATTGCCTTGGTGTGTCATCAAACTCATTTGCATATGTTCTGAAAGTTGTAACAGGAATAGTTCTCTAATGAAATTTGAGTCGCTCTCAGCCAATAGATCAAAACTTCCTACTCCCAGGATGCCTTTCATTCTGTTTAAGTAAAGCGCTCGGGTTCTCGTCTCTTCACATTACCCCTGAAAAACTTCTTCTATTTGTGCCCTTAGGGTGGGAGCATACACTTGTTCTATCATCTTAATTGGTTTCAAGTAGTAGTCATCTTGAAATGGAAACGGATTGAATTTATTATTCTGTTTGGCAAAATAGAGGTCAAAAGACAACGGATCATGCTCCGAAAAGTGGTGGATGACTTGTTGTGAGGGAGTCTGTCTAAACTTTCCCCCCTCCCTTTCTCAAGGAGTTAGGAGAGAGGTGACTATTTATTCGCTTTGAAGTCATTTGAACGTTTGGCATTTTGTTTTCAGATTCTGTTTCGTATTGTGTTGAAAAGCCAGCCTCTTGACCGTTGGCGGGAATTTGATAGGTTGGAGTGAAGATCTTAATTTCTTGTTAGAAGTCGTCTGAGTCTGAGCGTAACCCTTTCCCCTCTGTGTTTTGGGCGGTTTCTTTTTGGCATAAGGAATTTTTAGCGATTTTTCTTCTCTCTTTTTTAAGGCAAGTGAGAAATTTTGGGGATTTTTATAATGTGGGGTTGGGGTTTTCTTTTGAATATTTGGGGTTTTTCTTAACGACTTCCTCTGTTTTTCACTCTAGCTAATAGAAAAATGACACTTTTTTCCTTTTTTACTGCTTTTTCTCACATTTCACTGTTTAATTTCACGGTTAATTCACTTGACTACTTTTAATCATTAATGTATGGGGTTTGAGTCACTAGTGGGATCACCAAAAACGTGTACAGATGGAAGTTAGCACAAAAGAGGTAATTAGAAATTAAAGGGATTTTCCCGTTTCAAGTTTATTAAACAATGATGAATTACTATTATGACACAATTTGACTTTGCCTTTGATTTCATTTGATCGAATGCATGGGCTCCTGAAATCTATGAACGTTAGGAAGGCGGGTGGTCGGATGGCGTTCCTCCCCGAGTTTTGAGAGAGTGTGCTTCCGTGCTGACTCCGCCCCTCGTTCAACTATATTCTCTTTGTTTCAATACTAACACTTTCCCTCAGTGTTGGAAGCACGCACATGTCCAACCAATTCCGAAAAAAAGAAGCCGCTCTGATCCTTACAACTAACTCCTTATAGCTCTCACTTGCATTCTATCGAAGATCTTTGAAATCCTTCTAAACTCTCATTTCTTAGATCATCTGGAATCTTTTTCACTTCTTTCCGATCGCCAGTATGGCTTTCGTTTTCGAGGTCTACTGGCGATATACTTTCCTATCTTACTGATTTATGGTTTCCGCCCTTAGGAAATACGGGGAGACTTGTGTGGTAGCGCTTGGCATATGGCACGCGTCACTGCTCTCCAAGCTCCTATCCATTTCGTTTCCTCCTTCTCTTTGCTTACTTATGTCTGGTTTTCTTTCAAATCGCCCAATAACGGCTGTAGTTGATGGGATAACTTCTTCTTTTTCTGTCAATTGTGGTGTCTTAGCTCTTAATTTATGCCTACTTTTCATTAACGATCTTCTCACCAGCACATCTAACTCTATCCATTCATATGCCGATGATTCGACCTTTCAATCTTCAACTCATTTCAATTCTGCTCCCTCTTTGACTTCTAGAATTGCCTCTCGTCTTAATCTTTCCAATTCTATTCTCGCTGATTTGGATAGAATTTGCGGGTGGGGTCGCCTCAACCTTGTGAAATTCCATTCTTAAAAAACTCAACTTCTACAAATCTCCCTCTCTAAAACACCTTCTAACTATCCTATCTCTTTCGACGGTTCTCTCGTCTCTCCTGTTGACAATATAAAAATCCTTGGCCTTAACATAAACAAAAAAATATCTTGGAAACCTCACATTACAACGGTTTCTAGAGCGGCCTTAAAGAAACTGGAAGTTCTGTTTAGACTGCGAGACTTTTTTCCTCTTCTCAGTTACTCCAGCTATACAAGGGCCTCATCCGCCCTTGTATACAGTACTGCTCTTATATCTGATGGGTTCTGGTCTCACACGTCTTTTGGATAGGGTCGAGTCAAAGGCCAAAAGGCTTATAAACTGTTCTGTACTTTCCACTTCACTTGACCCTATATCTATGCTGCGCGATGTTGGTGCTTTATCTCTTTTCTTTAGGTACAACAGCGGCAGTTGCCCGAGGGAACTTTTCACTCACGTACCACCACCTTTACGACGCACTCGTAGCACAAGGGGTGCTGTGTCTGCGCACGAGTTTTCTGTAGATATTGGTAACTCCAGGCTAGTTCGCTGCGGTGCTTCCTTCTTTCCTGCCACCTCTGTTCTGTGGAATTCTCTTCCATTTCCTGCGTTTCCTTTAATTTAATCTCCCTCACTTCAAAGCCTGCGTCTTTGCACATCTGCGTAATTTACATTAGTTCTTTAACTTGAATAGGGCTCCGCCCGTGAGCGTTGGTGACAACTGTAAAAGAAAAAAATGACATAAAAAAGTATTTAATTATTATGAACATTTAATATTATATTATTAACGTTATATTTAACCGGTTTAACAATCTATTCATGTTGCATTGTTTTTTCATGACAAAAAGAACGCCAACTCTTTTATTATAATTTTATTCAATGAAGTGATAATTTATAATTGAAGTGCTTAATCACTTTACTATAATTACGTTAATTTCTCTTTACATTATGTTTACATATAATATATAACATATAATAGTACCTAACCCGTATATATATATATTATATATTTATATATATTATATATATGTATATATATGATATATATATAATTAATAATATATTATTATATATAATATATATATATATATATATATATATATATATGGTGTTGTGCTTGGCTTCTACACACACACTCTGCTGTCATGTGTATATATATATATATATATATATATATAATAAATCATTAATAATAATAATATATATATATAATATATATATATAAATATATATATATATATATATTATATATAATATATATATATATAATACTATATATATTATAAATGTAATTATATATATATGATGTGTGTGTGTGTGTATAGATATTATATTATATATATAAATAAATTTTAAAGTTTATATACTATAGAATATTAACCATATAAATATATATTATATATTATATATATATATATTATATATATTATTATTTTCCCACCCCAATTACTTCTCCCCAGATTGTCAAAACACGGATTCAAAAAGCAACCGCTCATAACAACTACAGCCCTCACCTTCCTCACACAACACATCATAATGGCGTTCAACCAATCACTTCCCAATAGATCTATACTCACTGCAACAGGCATAAAAAATAAAGCATTCGATACCGTCCCCACACACATCCTTATTTCAAAAAATCCTCCACACCCCCTAGAGAAATAATGACAAAAAATGGGCTCTCCAATTTCCTCTCCAACCATTTCGCTAAGGTCTTATACAAAAACTACGTTTGCCATTCTATTAATTTACAAAATGGCGTCCCACAGGGCTCCATTTCTCTCTCCATTTTGTTCAACGTTTTCACAGCAGATCTACCTACCCCAACCAACCAATTCCACCAAACATATTACTTACGCAGACGACATCAATCTTATTTCAAAACACCCAGACGTAAACATAGCCACAAAACATACCCAAGAATAATCCTACACTTATTAGAAAATTTGGTAAAGCTTCAACCAGAATGACCGCATCCCCGTAAATCCTCCATTCACCCTTTTTAAACAACTGACTGTCACCAATCCTCCCTCCATCCTCAATAATCACACTTGCAACAATCAACCTCCTTCACTTTAAACCAAAATCCACAAAAAACTAGGACTTACCTATCAACAATCAACATCGACGTTTCTCCTCCCACCACATCGACCATAACACTTCCTCAACCCAACGCGAAAATTAAACACCCTCCGAACCCTCTCTTAACACAACTTCAGCGACAGGGAATACACACTCACCCACCCACTACGTATAAACAACTCAGAACAAATCTTTAAACTATGCCTCCACCAGCATGTTACCTTTGTATTTTCATTACATTGCACAAACACTAATAAAATTATCAATTTTCAAAAGTAAACTACTAATATTTTCCTTGTTGCACAAAAACCACCCAAATCCAAAATTTACACGATGAAAACTTCCATCTCCCGATCTCCACACAGGCCGTGGGAGATGGTGGGACTCAATTCATATCAGAAACACGCAAATAGCATCCCACCCTTGTCTACCAAAATATCTCTCCAACCCCCCTTGACAAAGACTAAAAGTCCTCCCTTCTTACCAAGACTACAAATTTCTATTATACAACTACACACATCATACAATACATTATATTCCTCTTCCCCCTTCCCAAGGAAGGTCTAATGTGGGAGTTACAAACATATCCATACACATACATAATCCAACAACTATATTGCCCTCTAAAACCGCCCAAATAACAATTTACTAAAACACCCCCTCCCCAACTAAAGCTCATCCCAAGATGAGGGTAAACGCTGCGTGTCAGAAAGAAGGCCAATCGACCTTCGGCGCCCGGACAGTAATTCAGGGTCACCAACCCAGGGCTGTGCAATCTAAATAAGGATTCAAACTCGACAATGTCACCTACCACAACCCACTTTGCACCAGATGTCACAACTTCCTCAAGACCACAATATTGTGCTACCTTCTTTACATGGGAGGTATGTGTCCTGCTCTCCGACGCAGGGCCCGCGCCAGATTTCTCTAAACTCTCTACTACGACCTAAGTAGGAATGGCGCCAAGAGGCGCAGTCCGGTTTCACTGAAGATAGCAGAGTGTGGCCCTCTCAATTTGTCATGGTGCGCCGGCCCAGAACGTTAAAGTAAGTAAGTTAAGTAAGTAAGGTAAGTAAGTAAGTAAGATAAGTATATATATATATTATGATAGTAGTATATATACTATATAATTACTCATACTTACTATTATTTTTACGTTCAATTAAATTAGTAAAA
>JABUQX010029485.1:17500-30000 GCA_015478945.1 Trachelipus rathkii | reverse complement strand
CACAGCCTCGTTTGGCATTCCCTTTCTTTGGGGAAAGAAAAGAAGCGCCAAACGTTTGAATTTCAAATAATGTACAGTATATAAGTATGAAGCAGACCACCATTTATGCAAAGTGATATGCAGGAGGTTTGCAATAGCCTCTTACAGAGATGCATACACTCTAAGACACTGCATGCTATTGTCTTACAAGGATTCCCTAACGTAATTTCACCCTAGAACTGGTGGCCCTGTTGAGTGCAAAAAAGGATCTCTGCCTCGGAGAACAGGGGTGAGGCCCCTGTTTCCGATTTCACAGAGATACTTTCTTACCCTCCTTCGATTGGATACATGAAATATAAAGTTGAGGAAAGTGGAAGAACAGGTGAAATACTACTTGTGGAAGGAGAAAGAACTTACAATATGAATATTTAATACCATTTATAAACACTATTGTTCTCGTATTAAGTACCATAATAACGTCTTTAATCTCTTACATAATTTCCTCAAGAGATATTTACCTCGGTTCCTCATTTCTTTTCTCTACTTCTTTTATTCCGCGTTTTTCTTGCGTTCTGGAGGGTCAGGAACGAGATTATAGAAAATTTTGACATTTCTTAAATTTTCTACTACCACCTTATCTCCTTTCACAATATGAGCGTTATTATTAGTGATCTTCACGACTTTATAAGGTCCGTGGAATCTGGGCGAGAGTTTCCCTCGGTTGTATTGTTGACTTTTCACCAGCAGATATTGAGCATCTTTTAAATTACGAGGGACGAACACACTTCTGTTTCTTAAGTTAGTTCTTTGGGAGAGTGGTTTGGCTATGAGTCCTGCCAGTTTTTCAATATAATTATCATAGGTTTTTGGTCCGTCAGGGACAGACGGGTCTATCAAGCCGTCAGGAATGTTTATATCTTGCCCGAACATCAATTTGCTGGGGCAGATGCCCGATTCTGAGATAGGGGCGAGCCGAAGTGCAAACAAGACAAATGGTAAAACGTCTAACCATCCTTGACTCTCCATGCCTGGCTCAGCTAGCATGGTTCTTAAACTGGTTAGAATCATCTTATGAGTTACCTCTACCTTGGAGTTCGAGAAGGGTGAATAACTAGCGGTCGTTGTATGCATTATTCCTAACAGTTTACACACACTTTCAAATAAATGTGATGTAAAATTTCCACCTTTGTCTGTGATGAGATTGCTGGGAACTCCACACATCGGAATTAGCTGGTTTATTAATGTTTTAACAATGGTTTCTTTGGTGATATCCTTGAGGGGAAAGGCCCAAACATAGTGGGAGTACCTATCAATGAGGGTTAATAAATACTTGTATCCTCTACAGACAGGCAATTTCAGTATATCACAGTTTAAATCTTGAAATTTGTAGGAAACTTCTTTATACTTTCCGTACAGAGGATTTATACCACGTCCTGTTTTGCCTATTTGACATTGTGGACAGCTTCTCACAAGTGCTTTTACTCTCTTATGCATGTTGCGAAACACAAAGTCTCCTTTTATCGCGGTAAGACAGCGCGATATCCCGAGGTGTCCTTGAAAGTGAGTCATCCGTATAATATCGTCTATATGTTGCTCTGGGAGAATGACTCTGGCATAATTCAATGAGGTATCAACGAAGAGAGAGACTTCATTCTTCTTGAACCAAAAGGGTTGTTTCTTCACGATTAATGAACTTTTTTCTTTATTTTTAAGTAATGCATTTATATATTCATCTTCTAACTGGTCTTTACTAATCTCTGCGTAATTAACTTCTTTCCTGAAGCGTTTTATCAAGTCAAGATGGGCTTCATTACAGCGCTGAATTAAATTTATTCGTGTATTTTCAGTAAGAATATCATTTATTTCATCTAACTTGTTAGTTGGCGATTTTTCTTTTATTTTCATTAATTCATTTTCTTCCATTTCTATTCTCTCTTCCATTCTTAACCCTTTGGGTTTTAAAGTCCCTTTTTTCTCATGAGAACTATTCTCGGAATTTCTTTTGTTTACATTTTGGTTATTTAAAGGGTCTACCTTTTTACCCTTTGTTGGAATGCCGACCGCAGCACGGGTGTGGTTTTGTTTTATTACCCTCCGATAACGAGCTTTGAGTTTTGGAGAAAGTTCTCCATATTTGTAGGTGGTTGTAAAATTGGAACAAGAATCCACGTGGAGTGTGGGAACTTCGCTCTTATTGGCTAGTTTGCTGAAATGAGGACCAATCACAGTGTTCGTGGGAGAGGAGGTGATTTTTGCTATTTCTACTTCGTCAGTAGTCTCTCTTTCTTCGTTATTTGGGTCATCATTATTGATATCATTTATTAATAAATATTCTTCTAAGGGATTTTTCTTTTTTGTCAATAATTTGAAAGAAACTTTGTAACTAGTTAATAAATTGAGACTTCTGATTTCACGAATGTTGTAGTTTTTATCGTCGTTTGTTCTTTTATATTTGTTTATAAGTTCACGGCAGTTGGTTTCTATATCAATATTTTTATTTGTGAGGAGATAGCCGTACTTCTTGAAGACTTTTGTTAAGCAGACTAACAGGCGATTTGATTCGTCATAATTTCTTTCGATAGGTGACAAGAGTGAACTATAAAAGGCAATCGGGAGGTGGTCTGTGCCAGTGTCGGATAAAATAACAGCAGCTGTAGATACATTTGTGGTATGTATGATAATTTTGTAATTTAAAGAGGTGCCCGGATAAGCAAGTACAGAGGCATTTTCAACAGCATTTTTAATATTTTTGAAGGCTTTATCTGCTGTGAGATTCCAACTGACGCGGCGGTTCGAGTAAGGCTTTCCCTTTAAAAATAGATTTAGGGGCGCTGTTAATTCAGAAAATAATGGGACGCTGCTGCGGTAAAAGCTTACTCGGCCGAGGAAAGATCTTAATTCTTTGATGGTTCGGGGCTTTGGGGTGTTTAAAATATCCCCAATTTTCTCATGATTAGGTCTTATACCATTTTCATTGACCGTATATCCCAAGTATTCAATCTCTTTTTTGGCCACTTGGCATTTTGTGGGATTTAAACTTATGTGCAGATAACTTAACCTCTTCAACACCTTCTCCAGGAGGATTTTGTGCTCTTCTTCGGTCTTTGTGTGAATCAAAACGTCATCCATATAGGCCTGAGTATTCGGTAGGCCTTGTAGGACTGTATCAATGTAAGATTGAAAGATAAAGGGAGAGGACACATAACCCATGGGAAGGTTCCTGTAGGTGAACGAACCGACGTTTGAAGTGATGGTAAAGTACTTCTGTGAGTCTGGGTCCAATGGCACTGAGTAGAATGCCTGCGTCACGTCAAGTTTAGTGAAAAGACGGCTCCCCTGCAGGTTTGATATTGCATCTTGCAGGTGCGGAAGTCCATAGACTCCTACCTCAGCTCTTTTGTTCAATTCTCTAAAATCGGAGATTATTCTGACTCGATTTTCGCTTTTCTGAAGCACACTCATGGGAAAAGACCAGGGAGAATGGCTGCGGCGGAGAACTCCTGTAGCTACGAGGTTGTCAAGTTCTGCTTTTGTTTGAGCATAAAGTTTATGGGGGACCTTCCTTGGCTTAAGGGAGATGGGTGGTCCTTCTATATCTATTTTGTAAGGATAATTGTTGGCTAGTTCTATTAATACTCTCTCTGGAATATAGGCGGCTTCTTCGTCAGTTGTTATTTGACCGTCCTCAGCTATCAATGCTGTGCTCATTCTCATATTTTTATTTTTATATTTTTCAAAGATTTCATTCCACCTTTTTTCTTGTTTCAATTTTATGTGGTGGTTTTCGGGGAGATAAGGGTTTACAAATAACTCAGAATATTTCGATAATAACTCATTAAAATTTAAAGAACTAGAAGGTACATGCACAGGAGGAGGAGAGAGAGAGAGATTCGAAGAAGAAAGAGGAGCATCATTAATATGAAAATTCACATTTCTACTCAATTTTATGGTCTTTGTAATTTGATCTAACAATAAATCTTCTTTAAAATTTATGCCCATCTCAAAATTTTTTAAAAAGGTTAATCCTAAAATATTGGTGCTTACATTAGCTACATAGAAAGTATCCCGATAAGTTCGTCCCAATCCCAGATCGACTTCAATATTTTTAATATCATAGATTTCAATTTTTGAATTATTAGCAGCAAGCATATATCCTACCGGTGCTTTCTGATGGTCATTAGCACTACATGATAAGAGGTTGCTTATAGAGCCGCAGTCGACCAAATAATCAATCTTATTTAGTGTGTCATAGACTTTATACAAGGTCAAATTGTCAATCTTGCAAACCCTATTGTCTCCCTCAACAGCGGCTGTAACTATCTTACTGCTTAAGCAGCGCTCGTTTTCAGCACTCAAATTCGTTGGGTGTGACAGGATATTTGCTTGATTGCTTCCATTTTCACTTATATTATCTATAACACCCCCCCCCCCCATTTAATAAATTTGAGTTAAAAAAGACGTATCCCACAGGCAAGGGATTAACAGTAGTAATAAAATGGTTAGATTGTACATTACCAACATCGTTTGAGACATTTCTTTCGAGACCTGTATTGAGGTCAGTATTATTTAATATAATATCATTATTTGTTGATATATTTTTGTTTTGAGGACTACTACTACTATTCAGATTTAAATTTTTAGAGTTCTTTATACTAGAAGGATCATGCATTCCTTGTACATTTGAGTGAATTAAGTAAGAGTGATTGTTACGATTTTCATTTATTTGTTCATTTTTTTCACTTTTATTGTTACTTTTAATGGAATTTATTTTTATCATTTTGTTAGTGCTGGTAGTTGTATCTATATTTTGATCAGTTTCTGGATCAATATTGTTCATATGGTTATTAATAATAATATTATTTTCGTTGTCATTACTATCAGTATTATTGTTATTATTATTATTATTATTATTATTATTATTATTATTATTATTATTATTATTATTATTATTATTATTATTATTATTATTATTATTATTATTATTATTATTATTATTATTATTATTATTATTATTATTATGATTATTATTATTATTATTATTATTAGTATTAGTAGTAGTAGTAGTAGTAGTAGTAGTAATAAAATTTTCACTATTTTTATTATTGTTAATAGCGTTATTTGGATTGATATAATTTTCATTTAATTCTTCAGCACTTTTATTTAGTAAGTTTATTTCATTAATCACATCACAGTTTGTAATAGGGTCACTTATCACTTGAATGGTATTATTAAATCTCACTTTTCTATTGTGAGTGTGGTTTTCACGGCTGCTATTAGATGGTAAAGTTCGCAGCCTTGTTAGCAGTTTTCCGACGACGATGGGACATTTTTCTGGTTATTACCATATATTAATGGATACATAGGACACTCATTGCTCTCACATTTGTAGGCTTTGAAGAGATAGCGACCATGATAGAAGCATAATTGATTGACAGCGTTATTAAATGCTTTACTGTACCCATTTGTATCTGATTCTGCGTAGCGTGACCTACTTTTCTCGCGAGTCCTATTTCCTCTCTCAGCTGAGTTCGTGCTTGGTTTTTAATGAACAGCTGAAAGTCGTGTGCGAGCTCGGTCACAATCTTCGTGAGGTGGGCCAGCTGGGTGGCGACTTGACCTTCACTTTTGCTCTCAGTTTCATGTTGGCGCTCTTGGTTGCGCGCGCTGGGAGGAAGGTAGGCGGAGTCTGTTTTGTTACGTGCAGAATTTACAGAGCCCCAAGTCTGTTCTTCGTTTGGTTGATGATAATTTCTTCCTTTTCGAACAAAATTCTTATAAAGATCATCTGAAACTTTGACCATTCTTACAAGGTCATTTTCTTCGGCTAAGGAATACACTGACATCTGAATATTTTGGGGCATCTGCTCCAAGAAGAGGTCTATCGCAAATTTGGGGTTGTGTTCTACCAACACATCGAAGCTTTTGTTCCCCAATACCCCCTTGACTCGATGGAGATATTCACTGGGCAATTCATCGGGTCTCATGCCCTGTTTAAAGACATCTCGGATCCTATTTCTCAAAGCTGGAAGGTAAACTTCTTCTATGTTTTGTAATAGCTGACGATAAGCGTTATTTTGAAGAGGGAATGTGATTTTGGAGACTAAATTTGTGGGCAAAATTGGGGCCAACAAACGAACACGTTCGTGGGTATCTTCTATGTGATTTAGTTTGAAGATCGCAGTGGTCGCACTTAACCAATTTATAACATCGTATGGATCAAAGGTTGGTAACTGACTTGATGTTAAATGACTGTATGTTTTTAAAGGTGAGTCGATATTGGGACGCCGCGTCCTTTCCTTTTGGCGCGAAGATGGTGGCGTCGTTTCCATCTCGGTTTCCGAGAGAGAGGTAGAGGGGCCTCCCTCATCATGAGAGGGGGAGAAGCGTTGGGGAGAGGGAGTTAGGTCCTTCCCTCTTTTTGTGGACTTCTTTGTTTGAGTCCTAAGAGTCAACTTCTTAGTCGATACCATTTTCTATGGTCTTGTTGTTACCGACTGAGTTTTGAGTCAACTGTTTGGCGTGTTGATTTTAGGCCTACTCGCGAGCTTGAATTTGAATTTTCGCTTTCGAAATAATAACGACTTTTTTTCTTATTTTAAATGATGTTAATAAGAAACTTTTTCTTCACGTTATTAATTTTGACTCAAATAATTTATTTACTTTATCTAGCTATAAATATTAAAAGTATATGAAATAACAGTATTTTTTTTTTTTTTTTTTTTTTTTTTTTCAATTATTAACGTATCTGACTCCAATTAGGGGGTTTAGCCCCCTGTCGCTCCTGGGGTTACCAAAATGACGTCTAGGCCGAAATCACTTCGACAGTCATAGCAAGGGGGATAATTAGAGCACTTTCCTCGTAGTTGGTTTATTTGTGATAGTTAGATAACAATACACAGATGATTTTCATTAAACAATTGGATAAGTAATGGATGGGCATATATCAACGTTAGCACTATTATGAATTACACAGACTAACTAATAAGATACAGCACTAATTCCCTATCCTAAATTGACCTTCCGGTCTTTGGTTAAATCTCACAACTTTCGTAGGGCATCCTCACGCTATGAGGTTCTCTACAAGACTCCCGAGCGTGATTAGGTGGCGTCCCTTCAGGACCCAGGCACCAATCACAGCCTCGTTTGGCATTCCCTTTCTTTGGGGAAAGAAAAGAAGCGCCAAACGTTTGAATTTCAAATAATGTACAGTATATAAGTATGAAGCAGACCACCATTTATGCAAAGTGATATGCAGGAGGCTTGCAATAGCCTCTTACAGAGATGCATACACTCTAAGACACTGCATGCTATTGTCTTACAAGGATTCCCTAACGTAATTTCACCCTATATATATATATATATATATATATATATATATATATATATATATATATATATATATATATTAATATATATATAATATATATATATATATAATACTATATATAATTGGGCGTGCTGTTAGCGGTGGCTAGCCTTGGTGAAAATTCCCAATTTACTTTCAGTCAACGTAAGATTTTTCTATAAGGACTTATGAGAGAAAAAAAAAAAACATAAAAAAGACAGTTTGACTTCACCTTTTGCGATCTTTTGGCTTTCGATTCAAATTTGATTTTTACTACTAAAGCTATAACTATTATACGTGTAAGAACCTGAAGTTTTCATTCTCTGATTCATATATATATATATATATAATATATATATATATATATATATATATAATATATATATATATATATATATATAATATATATTATATATATAATATATATATATATTATATATATATATATATAGTATTATATATATATTATATATATATTATATATATATATATATATATAATATATATATATATATATATATATAATATTATATAGATATTATATATATATATATATATATTATAATATATATATATATATATATATATATATATATATAATATATATATATATATATAATATATATATATATATATAATATATATATTATATATATATATATATTATATATATATATACTACTAATATATATATATATATATATATATATATATATATTATATTATACTATACTATATATATATATTATATATTATATAATATAATATATATATATATATCTATATATATATATATATATATATATATATATATATATATATATATAATATATAATATATATATATATATATATATATATATATATATATATATATATATTATATGATATATATATATATATATAGCATTTCGTATTGCTTTATTACTAGTTTTTAAAATTAATGCATAGTGAATGACTGAATGTGCATGTGTGTATATATTTATGTATACGTGTGTATGTGTGTGCGTGTGTGCGTAGTGTAATCACTTGCACTAAACTTGACACATTTGAAAGTAAAAATAGTCGGGTCGTTGGTTCACCTTTGATTTTAGTCTGTTATGAACTTAATTCTCATTAGACAAAAATAGGCAGAAATATTTAAAACGAATTATATATATATATATATATATAATATATATTGAATATATATATTATATATATATTATATATACATAGAGCTACATTTCTACATCATATAATATATTAGCATATATATATATTATATATATATATATATATATATATATATATATATACAAAGGTGGGCATTAACGCGTTAAAGCGTTAATCCGTTAATTAATTCGTTAATTTTTTCGTTAACTTTTAACGCTTTCGTTAATTTCGAAAAGAAGTAACGGACTATTAACGAGTTTCATTTGTGAATTAACGTTAACGAGTTAATATTTTCCCTTACATCCGTTAATCGTTACCTTAATTAACGAGTTTATAAAATATTTTCTTATCAGATTTTAAATTGTATTAGATTCGATTTCCATAACAGATAAACTTTTTTTTCCAAAATTTCCTAAACGTTCCTCTCAATGGCTCAAAATGTGTTTATTCTTACACGGTTGTTATCCCGTTTAGTAATGCTTAACATGTTTTTCTTATGATGTATTCTTATTTCTTATTGGTTCGCTAAAGAAATCAAAGATAGTGATTGTTGCCCGTTCAATGAGTCATTAACTTCTTTCGTTCGTTACTTGAACTTGCTTCTTTTGTGACCTGTGAAAAATATGTAGGCCTAAGGGGAGGTACAACTATTTATTAATTAAGGGCAGTGCCCAATTTTCACCCCCCTAAAAATGGACATAAAATTCGGAATTTCAGCCTATTTTGACCATAGAAACGCGAAACTGTAGGTCTTTTGCCCTCTAAAACGTCGTTGTAGAGTTTTTCTGTGTCTGTAGTAATTTTTTTAGAATTTTCAAATTTTCAACCCATGTTTTTGACATTTATCGTATCAACTTCCAGAATTTTTTTTCGAAATGACTTCAAACTTGAAATATGCATAGATGGGTCCATTACCTACAATATGCACGAAGTACTTTTTTCGATTTTTTGAGTTTTGTGCTCAGCGTTGTCCAATTTCAAAACACACTTTTTTTGGATTTTAAAATGAAAAATTGCGATACTCATTTTCTGTTCTTGCAAAGTGGATGGAATTTTCAGGGCATATGTAGTCGGAAGAGATGCACATTTTTTACTTAGATAATTTCTTTGTATATGCATTAGTTTTGGATTTGTTCTTGGAACAAATTTTAAAAAAAAATTTGAAATTTTTTTAAAAAATTTTTCTTTTTTTTAATATACAAAAAAATTATCTAAGTAAAAAAGATGCATCTAGCCCGACTGTACAAGCCCTGAAAATTTGATGTTGATCGGACGAGTAGAAAAAAATATATCAATTTTTCACTTTTCCAAAAATTCAAACGTTTGAAAAAGTGAAATATTGAGATTTTTTTCCTTACTTGTCCGATCAACATCAAATTTTCAGGGCTTGTATAGTCGGGCAAGATGCATCTTTTTTACTTAGATATTTTTTGTATACTCAAAAGAAAATTTTTAAAAATTTTCAAAATTTTTTTTTTGAAAATTTTGTTTCAAGAACATTTTAAAACTAATGTATATACAAAGAAACTATCTAAGTAAAAAATGTGCATCTCTCCAGACTACATATGCCCTGAAAATTTCATCCACGACGCACGAACAGAAAAAAAATTATCGCAATTTTTCATTTTAAAATACAAAAAAAGTGTGTTTTGAAATTGGACAACGATGAGCACAAAACTCAAAAAAATCGAAAAAGTACTTCGTTGCATTTTGCAGGATAATGGGACCCATCTATGGCATTTATTTCAAATTTTGAAGTCATTTCGAAAAAAATTCTGGAAGTTGATTTTGACAAATGTCAAAAAACATGGGTTTTTTTGAAAAATTGAAAATTCTGAAAGAATGACTACAGACACAGAAAAAAACACTCTAAAACGACGTTTTAGAGGGCACAAAAAGCTACAGTTAGGTGTTTATAGGGTCAATATCAGCTAAAAATTCCGCATTTTATGTCCATTTTTAGGGGGGTGAAAATTGGGTTAAGCGTGAACCGAATATTGGATCCTCCCCTTATTATTATTAGGGTTGTAATTTATAAAAAAAAATATACATATTTGTATTAAAACTGTAAGTTGGTATATCCTATTATTTTTACAATAAAATACTATTAAGTATTAATTAAAGAATTTACGCTTTGGAAGTATTCTTTGGCAAGCGGCAAAAGTATCTGCTAGGTCAAAGCCTAAATTATTTAAGCCTGATTGGCTTAATATCATTATTAATATTATTATTATTATTATTATTATTATTATTATTATTATTATTATTATTATTATTATTATTATTATTATTATTATTATTATTATTATTATTATTTCTTGAGATCTTTATGAATATTTGTAAAAATTTATGAAAAATTATTACTATTCCTACATATTTTGAAGACGGTTAACGTTAACGATTAACGTTAACTTCCGTTACATTCTTTACCAATAAACGCTTTAATGATTAACGCGGTTAATTTTTTTTTTGTTAACGATTAAGGATTAACGGCGTTAACTTTCTCATTAACGGTGCCCACCTTTGTATATATATATATATATATAATATATATATATATATATATATATAATATATATATATTATATATATATATAAAAGATAAATTTAATTTCAATTGTTTTTATAGAATTTATACACATATACATGATAATCTCTATATATATATATATATATATATATATATATATATATATATATATATAATATATATATAATATATATATATATATATATATATATATATATATATATATATATATATATATATATGTAATAGTAGCGCAGAAGGGCTTCACCGCCGTTTTTTATAAAAATCACAGGATATACTCTAAAAAAATAATAATGAAGAATAAAAAAAACGAAAGTGACTGGCGTCTTTAGGAAAAAAATGTTACAGCCTCTCAACGTTGTTAAAACTCCCATAGACTTCATTTTTGATCCTTCCGCAGGTTAGGTCTCATTTGAGGCCCTCTAGTTTAGGTTATGATATGTTTTGTTAAGTACACACAGAGTAAATCTGTGTATACTTAACAAATCTTATCATAAACTGAACTGGGGTGGCCCTAAAACGAGCACGAGGCTTGTTGATTGTTTTTAAAAGAAGGCATATGGGAAAATTTTAAACTTTGAGAGGCTGTAACTTTTTTTCCTAAAGAGTTAAATCATATTCGTTTTTTTTATTTTTCATTATTATTTTTTTTAGAGTATATCCTGTGATTTTTTTTATTATTATTTTTTTTTTAAAGAAAATCCTATGGGAAAATTCAAACTTTGAGAGGCTGTAACTATTTTTCCCAAAAACGTCAGTCATTTTCGTTTTCTTTATTCTTCATTATTATTTTTTTTAGAGTATATCCTGTGATATTTATAAAAATAGGGGGTGAAGCCCTTCTGCACTACCATATATATATATATATTATATATATATTATATATATATATATATATATTACAAAATATATATATATATATATATAAGAATATATTATATATATGTATTCTATAAAATATATTATATATATAAATATATATAATATATTATTTTATATATATATATATATATATATATATATATATATATATATATATATATATATATATATATATATATATGTATAATATATATATATATTATATATATTTATATATATATATATATTATATATACATATTATATATTATAATATATATATATATATATATATACTATATAATATATATATATATATTATAATATATATATATATATATATATATATATATATATATATATGGCACCATTTATCTTTTTTTGTGTTAATTTTGGTTGAAGACCTCCGACCTCTATGACCATTAATATATTATTTTACTTTTGATGGACACACTGATAACAATCTAATTTTTCCCTCAGAGTAAATGCGAAAGTAAATTTGAATCAGTTTTACAGTGTAGAATGGTGTGTTGCAGAAATTTATATAGCAATTTTTAGATGTTATTTGGCTTTTAAGGGATTTTTTTTTTATCACGCGAAGCGTTATAATA
>JABUQX010029485.1:0-10000 GCA_015478945.1 Trachelipus rathkii | reverse complement strand
AGGTGTCTGAGAGGAACACCAGAAGGGGTTCCGGAAGAAAATAAAAGAAATAAAGGAGAGACATAGAGAATGCATAAGAGAATAAGATAAATGCTAAAAAAGCCACATATGCGGGCACTGGCCGAGCCGTTACGGAGCCAAAGTCTAAAATCTGTATACAAGCGTAAAATACATATATATATAATATATAATATATATATATATATATATATATATTATATATATATATATATATATAATATATATATATATATATATATATATATATATATAGTTATATATATATATATATATATATATATTAGATATTATATATATATTATATCATATTATATCATAGACAAAAAATGAAAATTTTATGTTGATTGGATAAGTAAAAAAAGGCAAAAGGTCGAAGAAGGCAAAATAACAAAATTGACAATGTCTCGAATATACTGAGGAATTATTAGCAGGGAGATAATTATCGTGCACTTTAGCTCAGTGATCTAAAGCTACCGTAAATCGTTTAGATAAGACGATGGTTCGAATTTATCCTTATAGATATTTGGAATTTTTTGCTGTATATTTTAAAATAAATAAATAAAATGTATTAAAACAAAGTCAATGTGAAAAAAATATGTTTGAAAATATTTAAATGAAAATAAAGTAAATTGAAATAATATATTATATATATATATATATAATATATATATTGTATATATAGATATATAGATGCATATTATATATAATTATATATATATATATATAATATATATATATATATATCAGATATATATATATATATATAGTATGGATATTCGGTAGGATCTTTCTCCTAAATATTTCGTGGGAAAAAGAGGTAAAATTTAGTTTTTTTCTTTTTTTCTTAGCTTTTAATCGAACCCCAAAATGTACAAAGCGCTCCTTTGGTGTCAGATGCGTTTTTTTAATGCAATACAACAGTGAAATTAAATTATAATATAAAAATAAAATTACATAAGTGAGTTTGATACGTTAAGTAAGTTTTATTATGGGTTACCCGTGTATTTCACATAGATTAAACTTTAATTATTTAATTAGGCTCTTTATTACAACCTTTTTGATGCGACTGGCAACTTATCTTTATGCTTATTCGGTTAAAAAAATTAGAGTGAGAAATGATATTTGAATTTAAATACCTTTTGCGGTAACCACCAACTTAGCAAGTAATAGCCCTATATATATATATATATATATATTATAATATATATAATTATATATATAATATATATATATATAATTACTATTATAGTATATATATATATATAGGTCAGTTCCAAGATTAGCTGACACCTGTAACTTAAAAACTACAGCTAGCTACATGAAACATGAATACCCATTTTGGAAAGAAAGGCGGCTTAATTTAATGACAGGATAGTAAATAAGAAATAAATGAAGATGCGACAAAAAAAATTTTAAAAAAATGATAAATATGTGTTTTGATGTACGACAATTTTCACGTTACCCCCAAATTTTGAGACATGAACCCCCAATATTAGGCTCGGCAGACATCTTAAAAAGTACCGCTGCCATGAACATGGAATGAATTTTTTTTTAATTATAAACGTAAAGCCATGCACACAAGAGCCCGTTGAGTGTTGGTGAAGATAATTTTTTTAAACATATAAAGACTACTCTTTAAGTAATTATGACAAAAAAAATATAAAATCATGCATTTTTAAAGTTAACTTAAAATATAAGAATGATTTAAAGAAACGTAAATTTGATAGTAAAAGCCTAATATATGTGTGGCCTTTATTTTTTTTTAATTAGATATTTTTGCTGCCAGGCGAAAAAGATGCTTAGTTTAAACTATTTTATAAGGTTTAATTTCGAATTCATTATTATTCTGTTGTTTCCGGAGGCATTAAAATGTTTTCTGATGATTTTAAAAAAATGCCATTCAGTTTTTAATGTAGCTATCGAAAGTTTTTGAGACTACATGTGTCAGCTAATTTGGGGACTGGATATATATATATATATATATATATATATATATATTAAATATATAATAATATATATATAGATATATATATATATAATATACTATATATATAAGAATATATATATATATATATATATATATATATATATATAGTATATATATATATATATATATATATATATTATATATATATATTTCCATTACGTGATTTTTTTCATGACCATTGACCTCCCGTAGAGGTAATTCCGGAATTCGTGCTTTGAAAATGGTAAGTAAATATTGCTCCTCCTCCTCTCCTAAAGTTAAGCAATAACCCTCTTCTCTCTCTTCTCTCTCTCTCTCCTCCTCTCTTCTTCTCTCTCTCCTCTCTCTTCTTACTGCCTCCTCCTCTCATCAACGCTTAAAGCAACCATTCTCTCTCCTCTCTCTCTCTCTCTCTCTCTCTCTCTCTCTCTCTCTCTCTCTCTCTCTCTCTCTCTCTCTACTCCTCCTCTCCTCAAGTTAAGCAACATCTCTCTCTCTCTCTCTCTCTCTCTCTCTCTCTCTTCTCTCTCTCTCTCTCTCTCTCTCTCTCTCTCTCCTCTCTCTCTCTCTTCTCCTAATTCTCTCTCTTTCACCTCCTCTCTCTCTCTAGCTCCTCCTTCCCAAGTTAGCAACATCTCCTCTCCTCGTCTTCTCTCTCTCTCCTCTCTCTCTCTCCTTCTCTCTCTCTCTCTCTCTCTCTCTCTCTCTCTCCTCTCATTTCTACTCCTCTCCCAAGTTAGCAACACCTCTCTCCTCTCTCTCTCTCTCCTCTCGTCTCTCTCTCTCTCTCTCTCTCTCTCTCTCTCTCTCTCTCTCTCTCTCTCTCTCTCTCTCTCTCTTCTATAATGAATTGAATATTACGTTATCGTCTCAGCATAGCAATTAATCTTAATACATTAAATGAAAGCCTCTATTCTCAAAGAGTTCTGTTCGGATATTGAATATTTCCCCTTATAAGAAACAAAGTCGTGATTTACAAAGGCTTTGTTCTATTTTGACTCTTATTCATTTGTACCTTAAAGGTCAAACTTCATGTATTTTCGAAATTTAGATCTTAAAAAGTGCAAGTGGAGAGATTTTGGATATGCAAGTCACTGACCTTGGAAGGAAAAGGGGTTTGGGGGGAATAGAAATGATTATGAGTCTTTGGGAAGGGGGAGGGGTAAATGATTATATATTACAGAGTGAGGCAGTCCTTATATACATATTCAGGTTTGAAACCATCTTGCATTAGTTCTTTTAATTCTATTCATAATATACGCAACTCTAATTTTAATTGAGCTAATAATTATTCATTTAGTTATTAAAAGTAATAGCGTGAAACAAAAACATTGGATCTTAAAAACAGATAAGACTGGGTAGAGAGAGAGAGAGAGAGAGAGAGAGAGAGAGAGAGAGAGAGAGAGAGAGAGCGAGAGAGAGAGAGAGAGAGAGAGAGACCATCTAGTAATAGAGAGGATGAGTATCAGTGTATGTGAATGAGAGAGTGAGTTAAGGAGAGGGAGAATATGGCAGACAGACGGAAGTAGAGAACAAGATGGAGGAAGTTTGTTAGTTTGTGTGTGTGAGTTATTGAACCTTATCAATTATAATATGCAAAGAAGGAGAAACAAAAAAAAAATGAATCTGAATAAGGTGAATAAAGTTTGGAAGTTGCAAAATGGCAATGGAAAAAGTTATGAAGTCCCTAATATCAAATTTGTAGGAAAAGCAAATTTGAAGATGCAAATTCATGGCACACAATCATTTGTCTACGGCGACTCCTTCCCCGCACCCCCCCCCCCCACCCCGACCATAAGCCTTAAAAAAATTCGTCTTCAAATTTAAAACTAATTTGACAGTCTTAAAATATAAATTTTCAAACTTCATAACTGTTTTCTGGGTCAATTTACGAAATTTTTAACATTCATTCTTCTTTACAGGTTATTTCAAACATATTCTGTAAATTTCATGAAAATCGGCTGGGGTCGTTATAATTAACAAGTTCCTCCAAAGACATGTTATAAATTGAAATTTGGAGCCTTCATAACGTTTCAGAGTTATTTCGAGATATTTTTTAACGTTTTTCGTTATTTATAGTTCATTTCAAACAATATCTTGTAAGTTTCATGAAACTCGAGAGGGTCTCGTATATTTAATATCGACCGAGCTTTGAGCTAGAGGAAGAGAGAGAGAGAGAGAGAGAGAGAGAGAGAGAGAGAGAGAGAGAGAGAGAGAGAGAGAGAGAGAGAGAGAGAGAGAGAGAGAGAGGTCTTAAAGCCTTAACATTAAAAAAAAGATTCTTGTTCTGCAATGAAACAGAATATAAAGCTTTTAAAGAGACGCCAATTTTATATACTATTTTATTGCCTCTAAAATTCCACTTATAAATCCATACGAGGTCAGGCATTTAATAATGCCATAAGGCCCCAAAAACAAAATGTATTCCAAATGATGCCCTAATTGATGCCATCAAATTAGAGTGCGAGCACTGCGAGGCAACGTCGCTGCATTAAGTCGGGAAGGACCTCCGCTCCTTCCATTCACCTAATCTCAATATGTCAATAGGTAAAAGGTGACTGGTTCTAATATGATAGATAACTCATAATCAAGCATAAAGATTTTACTACATTCCATCATGCGCACTCATGCAACACTCTTACATACAAACACACACACAAACACACCTACACACACATGCACACACACACACACACACACACACACCTACACACAAACACACACACACGTATATATATATATATATATATATATATATATATATATTTTTATTATTATTATTATTATTATTATATATTATATATTATTATATATATTATTATTATATATATATATATTATTATTATTATAACATATATATATATATATATATATATTATTATATATATATATATTATTATTATTTTTATATAGATATATAAATTATTATACATATTCATTATTATTATAATTGCATTTCCTTACATATATTTATATTTATTATTATAAATATATATATTATGATTATTCTTATATATTATATATATATACATATATATATATATATATATATATATATATATATTACTATATTTCTTTATATATATATATATATATATATATATATATATATATATATATATATATATATATATATATTTATATATATATATATATATATATATATATATATTATATATACATATATATATAGTTATTATATATATATAAAGAATATATATATATATATATATATATATATATTATATTTATATATATATATATATATATATATATATATATATATATATATATATATATATATCACATCTGGTAGAAAAAAGACGAAAACCTACACAGCACCCACCATAGCTAAGAAACGTCAAGAACTGATCTAAAACAAAAGCCGACATTGTCTATAGATGCAGAGCGTTTGAATACGCTAAAGTTAAACCAAGAAAGTTGTAAAAATATTAAATAAAAGTGTTCCAGAATTTACATATAAAATAAATGAGAGAGAATGATGAGAGGAGGGTAAAGGTTGGAACTTGGAGTCAGAGAGCTTCATTGACAGATTAAAGATGAGACTGTGTTGACAGACGAGTTGCGCCAGCACTTCTCAATGGAGGAGTTATGTGATTAAAGTTCAAAAGAGCATATGTCTGTTGAAATATTGAAAGTAGAGGTAGAATTATGTAACAGTTCGATGGGAAGAAGAAATTGGGTAGACAGTTAGTAGGAGGTGGAGAGTTGATAAAAGTCTAAAAGTCACAGACTACACCTTTTAAAGATCTGAATAAAGAACATACCAATATATATATATATATATATATATATATATATATTACATATTATTATTATTATTATTATTATTATTATTATTATTATATATATATATATATTATTATTATTATATATTATTATTATATATATTATTATTATTATTATTATTATTATTATTATTATTATTATTATTATTATTATTAGTTATTATATATATATATATATATATTTTTATTATATATATATATATTACATATAATATATATTATTATTATTATTATTATTATTATTATTATTATTATATATATTATATTATTATTATTATATTATTATTATTATTAATATTATTATATATATATATATATATATAGTGCTCGCAAAATCTTTATAATTTGGTAAAATATATATTAGTTAAATCTTTTTTTATAGAAAACCAAATAAAGAAAATGAATTGGATGAAGAAAGTTTTTATCGATTTCATTTTCTAGAATATAGAATATATTTGCTTTTAACTTCTATTTTTTTTTTTTTTTTTTTTTTGTATTTTGTTATATTTATATGGTGCTTTTGTGATATAATGATTGTTTATAATGTTTGCTTTATAAAAATTGTTGTTTTTATTGTATATAGCTTTGTTTATTGAATATTTGTAGAATACATGTTTTTGACGTGCTAAGTGCTGAATTAGCGAGCTTTTCAAAATTGATGTTTCGTGTGTGAAAGAAAACTCGGTTGCAGGTCAGGTCAGTGATAAAAAATTAATATGTATTAGAATTTAATATTCCTGATAGGAAGGTGTCGACCTTGTTATATATATATATATATATATATATTATTATTATTATATATATATATATGAAAGAAGAGTTATATATATATATATATATATATATATATATATATATATATATATATATATATATATATATATATATATATATATATATATATATATATATATATATATATATATATATATATATATATATTCTGAACGTAAATTTAATAAAATAATCAAAAACTAATAGCTGTTTTTAACACCTTACTATAAAGAGATAACTATTAAAAGGGTTATAACAACTTGTGTTGCTGGTTCACCTAGTCTCGACGTACCAAAGCGTAATATATAGCTTCCTGGTGGTGAAGAGGCGACTTCCAACAGCAAAGCAACATAGCCGGTGCTGTCTATTTAAGTCTCACAACGTAAAATGGAAGTCAATCGTGAGACTTCAAAAGAACCTCAACCGAAACCCGTGTAGCGGAGGAACAAGAAGACTCAGAGGTAACACCCAACACTCGTGCAACTTCATATATATATATATATATATATATATATATAAATATATATATATATATATATATATATATATATATATATATATATATATATATATATATATATATATAAATATATATATATATATATATATATATATATATATATATATATATATATATATATATACATATATATATACATATATATATATATATATATATATATATATATATATATATTTATATAAGTAGAAAGAAGTAGAAATAAATGACAAATATAAGAGAAAGAACAAAACATTCTCTCTCTCTCTCTCTCTCTCTCTCTCTCTCTCTCTCTCTCTCTCTCTCTCTCTCTCTCTCTCTCTCTCTCTCTCTCTCTCTCTCTCTCTCTCTCTCTCGGCTCTTCGTGAATTCATTCGTTTGTAAATTTATCGGTATCAAAATGCGTGACAAACAATTTTCGTTTATGGAAAATGTGAAAGGAGAATCACCGCCCAAAACCCATACTTAGATTAAAACAGAAAAAGAAAATATGAGATAATTAATTTAGCGTAGATTATATGAATAAATCGCATTCATGCACACACACTCATATATATATATATATATATATATATATATATATATATATATATATATATATATATATATATATATATATATATATATATATATATATATATATATATATATATATATATATATATATATATATATATATATATATATATATATATATATATTATCAAAAGCGAGAGTTGTTTTTAAAGTTTTCCATATTTGTATTTCGATTTATAAAAATAAAAAAGTTATACAAAATTTTGTGAAGGAAAGAAAAACAGATGGTGGAACTGATTACTCAAACCTTTTCGAAACAATGCGAAGATGGATAAGGACAGTTAATTAATTGCCAAATTTAATCACGAGAACATCGAAAATAGGTTACCTGAAGCGAGGACACAAGAGGGCAACGGAGTCAATAATAATAATAATAATAATAATAATAATAATAATAATAATAATAATAATAATAATAATAATAATAAATAATAATAATAATAATAATAATAATAATAATAATAATAATAATAATAATAATAATAATAATAATAATAATAATAATAATAATAATAATAATAATAATAATAATAATAATAATAATAATATTCATGGACATGAATATAGTCAGCGAAAACACCAAGACAAAGAAGAAAAAGATGAAGAAGAAAAAGAGGAACAAGAAAGAGCTTAGGAAAGAAAAAAATTGGGAAAAAAGAAAAAGAAAGAAGAAGAAGAAGAAGAAGAAGAAGAAGAAGAAGAAGAAGAAGAAGAAGAAGAAGAAGAAGAACAACAACAACAACAACAACAACAACAACAACAACAACAACAACAACAACAACAACAACAACAACAACAACAAAACAACAACAACAACAACAACAACAACAACAACAAATTTTACTCTACGAATTACAGTGAGAGTGGAAGAAACCACCTGAAAACGTAACGTAACGTAACTAAAAGCAAGAATGAAGAAAAGCGAAAGTAAAAGAGCAGCAAATTTGAAGTTAAGAATGATCAAATTAATTTTGAAGTATTTAAAAATATAATTAATGAAAAGTTTAAAAGGAAAGTAAGTATTAAATCGATGTGAAAGATCATCAATGTGTATATTTGGAGACAATGTAACAAAAGTTTAAAAAATTCTCTTGTAGTATTATTATTAATAATTAATTAACTTTATCTTTTTCCAGTCTCGTGTAGTTCTTCAAAGGCTCAAATAAGGATGCAGTGCGGTGCGATGAGGTAGAGAATTTCAGTGCTCCCGATAGGACGAGGTGAGAAAAATGACTGATAGTTCAGCTCAGTGCGGTAGGGAATTTCAGTGTCCGGATGCGACGCGAGCAGGAAAATGACTGGTAGTTCGGCTGTTATCGTGCATTAATACCTTCTATGGTGTTGTGAGGTGCGAAAAATGACTGGTGGTTCATTGCAATGTAAAGCAGGTGTAAGACCTCCTGCTATGGTGCGATGTTGTGAGTAAATTTGCGGGGCGTCGGCCAATACTCATCTAAATCATTTGGGTCTGTCGAAGTAACATCAAACTTGACGCCTGACGGGGGAGGGAGATCCCAGATAATTCTTCTGTTCTTACAGACAGTCAGTAAGTATTCAGTCTCTGTTATTTTATTCTTTTATTATGGGTTTATATTAAATCTAATTAGTATGACATAACTCAACCGAAGTTCTTCTTCTTCTTCTTCTTCTTCTTCTTCTTCTTCTTCTTCTTCTTTCTTCTTCTTCTTCTTCTTCTTCTTCTTCTTCTTCTTCTTCTTCTTCTTCTTCTTCTTCTTCTTCTTCTTCTTCTTCTTCTTCTTCTTCTTCTTTCTCTTCCCCCCTCCCTCCTCCCCTCCTCCCCTCTCCTCCTCCTCCTCCTCCTGCCCCCTCCTCCTCCTCCTTCCTCCTCCTCCTCCTCCCTCCTCCTCCTCCTCCTCCCTCCTCCTCCTCCTCCTCCCTCCCTCCCTCCTCCTCCTCCTCCCTCCCTCCTCCTCCTCCCTCCGGCTGTCAATATTTCAAAACACCTGTCATGTCTGGTTCTGCCAATTGTTTCAACATCAATACAGTCAGTCCAGGTTTACGCTGGAACTGAATATAAATCTAAAATATAATACTTCCTTTATAAAACATTAGTTAGACCTCATTTGGAATACGCAGTTCAGTTTTGGAGTCCATCACCTAAAGATACAGAAAACGAAAGAATTCAAAGAAGGGCAACCAAATTAATATCAGAATTGAAAGGTAAGTCATACGACCAACGACTACGCGAATTAGATATACATTCTTTAGAAACAAGAAGATTGAGAGGAAAATTAATAGAAGTCTTCAAAATACTAAATAAATTTGAAAATATCGATTACAGGCAATTCTTTAGATATGATTTTAACGATGTAACACGAAGTAATGGGCATAAAC
>JABUQX010029484.1:0-32239 GCA_015478945.1 Trachelipus rathkii | reverse complement strand
AGTGTTGCTTGTGTTTTCTAGTTTTTTGGACACTAGTTTCTGCTTTGCAGATCAAGCTAATGGTCTGCATCTCAGTGCATGCAAGACCCCTTAGAAGGTACAGAAGCGTAAGATACCTGTTGGATATAATGATATTTAGGTGAAAAGATTGAAACAAATGATGAGAAATGAGGGAAGAAGAAGAATAAATTGTATTTAGGTTTTATGGATTATGTGCAACAGGCGTATGATAGAGTTAATAGGAAGGTTTATGGCAGGGTGTTAGTGATATATGTGTTGGTGGTAGGGCTTCTGAATGTAGTCAAAAGTATGTATGACGATAGTTGAAGCGTGTGTAAGAATTAAAAGAGTTGAAAATGGTGAATGGTTTAGGATTAACAGCGGAGTAAGACAGGGTTTGTGTTATGTCTCCTTGGTTATTCAATTTGTATATGGATGGGGTTATAGGAAAGAATTCGAGGTGGATGGCAGGAAATGGTGTTAGAATGGGGGAGAATGAGAGATGGTGGAGGGTGCCCTATCTAAATTAATATGCGGATGATTTAGGTTCTGTGTTTGGCGAATCTGAGAGAGTTTGAAGAAGGAATTTGGTTAGGGAGGAGGGAATTTGGGGGCAGGTGTGTAAAAGCAGGAGGTTGAAAGTAAACGTGGATAAGAGTAAGGTTATGGTTTGTGAGTGAGGACAGTCCTCGTTGTGAAGTTATGTTAGTTGGTGAGCAGCGGAACAAGTGTCTGGTATACAATATTTAATAGTACGATGTTGGATGAGGAAGGGAACGGGACGATGCAGAGCTGTAGTAGGAAAGTAAATGTGACATGGCAGGAAGGTGGCTGGGGCAATTAAATCGTTGGTGAATGTAAAGGGATCAAGTCTTGAGTGCTGCAGAGGTCTACATGAGGTATGTTGTTACCTGTGTAAATATATAGTAGGTGTGAGAACTATGGTCTTGGAATAAGAAGTATAGAATCTAAAGTTCAATGTGTTCAGATGGACAATCATTAGGGTGTGCTTAGGTGTGAGGAGATTGATAAAATGAGGAATGAACGTATTAGAGGAGGGTGTTGTGAAGAAAGGGATAAAGAGAGAATAATGAAAGTATGTTGAGGTTTTGGTCATGGGAAAGGATGTAAATAGCCGGTGTGGTGAAGGCGGATGTTATAGTGCGTGAGTGTGCTTGGTGAACCGACGGCTTGGAGACCGAAGAAAACAGTGGATTGAGTCGATTTAACGAAATGTTGATAGGAAGAGAAATCTCGAGTTTGTAGAGTGCGATGAAAGAAAGGTGTATAACAGAGTGAAATGGCGGGGGAAATTGTGAGGATATGGTTTGTGGCGCCACCTGGCCAAAGGGGATGGAACCCTTTACCTGAACGACTCTACATTAGTTGAGGGTCCAGATCGCTGTCCCATGAAGCTTTAGGTGGATTTTTCTGACTGCGATGAGTCTCTTCACTTAATTAATGGTTGAGTCTCGGGCGTAAGGCTGGCTTTCTTTTCGACTTATGTTCATGTTCTCCTACTGCTTTTTCTTTTCCGATGCTCGTTACCCACCTTACTCCCATTCTTGGGAAAATAGAAGGCAGATAAAGAAGAAGAAGAAGAAGATTGAAAATAAATAGGTCAAATACTGAATATTTGATTGTTATTGACAGACTGAAGCTCTTGTGTTACGTTAGGATTTGAGGGAATCAAGTGGATTTTTAAAGATGTGAGAATGAATTAATAAAGGATTGATAAACCCTTGAATGACCTTTAGATACAAAGATTATAATAACAGTAAGAATCTCTTGTAAAAAAAATTAATATTCATTAATGGGATTGAAATTGCAATGATACTGGCGCAAAGCATTATGGACTTTAGAGCAAGACACAGTATATCGGAGGAGGCTCACTGGGAACTAAAATGTGGTTTGCGAGAAAATTATTGTTATTGAAGGTTTCTCAAACCGAAAGAAGAGCAAGCAAACTGCTAATTGAATGAATGAAAAAACTTAAGGAAAAATTAATGAAAATAGTCAAAAACAGTTTAAGTTTGCGTTACACATTGTAAGAAGGAGCAAGAAATAGAAACTGTATGTCCCAGTGGAATTATAACTTATTAGGAAAATAATAGAAAAGAGGAAGACCTAGGACAGTTGGCAAAAATTAAATAAATAAATAAAGTTTCACCCAAAAGATAAAAACCCAACCCCTTTTTTTTTGGCAAATAAAATTATTGTTTCAGGCAAGTCATTAAAATAATACAATTAAGCTTGGATGAGGGTGTGCCACAGGGCAGTGTACTGAGCGTCCTCTTTGCAGTGGGTCTTAATGTTGTTTTATCTATTTTTCCTCCATCCGTCAAATGCTTCCTTTTCGTGGATTACCTCGCTCTCTATATAGTGGGTGCCAAACTTCCTTGCATAGAACGACAGCTTCTTCAATCTGCCATTAATGTCATCACTGAATTGAGCGACAGTCGTGGCTTCCGTTTCTGCCCAACTAAGACCAGCTCTCTCTCCTATTTCGGAGAAGGGGCAAGAGGGGAATGCATGACCAGCTCTGCCCTGTTTCGGAGAAGGGGCCAGAAATAAATGCATGATCTTAGGTCTCATTTTCGATGAAAACCTCACCTATCTCCCACATATGTGTCACCTTAAGGCAGAATGTCGTCGCTCTCTCGACTTACTGCGCCATCTCACTTCCAAGACGTGGGGCTCTGATAGGAACATCCTTATCTGTTTATTTATTGCTTTAGTTTGATCCAAACTGGACTATGGCTGTGCTATATAAGGACAAACGTCACCTACTTAACTTCGTCTTCTCGACCCGATCCATAATGAAGGTTTCGAATAGCCACTGGTACCTTTCGTTCCTCACCCAAGGTTAGCTTTGAGGCAGAGGCCAATATCATACCCTTGTCTCTTCTTAAGGAAAACCTCATGTGCACCACTTTCATCCATATCGAAACCCCATCACCATCGGCTCTAACTTCGCTCATCAGTGAGGTGTCTCAACAACCCCTTTATTGGCTTTTTGCTATTACTGTACCCAACATTTTCAACTGTTTGAATATCCCTTTGAGGAAAGTCTTTTCCTATACATACAATGGCGAGGATGCCCTCTGGCGACTTTCTGCCTTGATGTTCTGCTTCAAGTTGTCTAGTTTTGCAAAGCACCTCACCCATCCCCACTTACTGAAGGCTGCTTTTTCTTCTCACTATACTGCCCATATGACTTCCGTGCCAGTTTTTACTGATGGTTCTAGATCGGAGGGAGGTGTGGGTGCTACCGTGGTTTTTCCTGATTGCACTGTTACTAACACGCTCACTTTCAATGCCTCAGTCTTTACTGCTGAACATATTGCTATTATCTTAGCAATTTCAAGTATCTTGAGTCTTGACCATTCCTAATACAGACTCCTTTGTGATTTACTCTTAATACTTTTTTCCCCCAACTGACTTCCTTCCTCATGTCCGTCAGGGATTCAAGTTGTGTTGGCAGGAGTGCTGGGAGACTGACTCTAGGGGTGCAAAGCTCCGTACCATCAAGCCAACCATAGGGGACTGGCCCTCTTCGTACAGCCGCAGCCGTCACCGGGAGGTGATGATGGCTTGTTTACGTATTGACCATTCAGCCCTCACACACGGCCACTACATGTCGAGGGACCCTCCGCCCACTTGTCAGTTCTGTCGCCTCGTTACTCCCCTTCCATTCGCCATCTGTTCATTGATTGTACCGCCCTGACCATTATCCGCAATAAACACTTCCCTTTTTTGCGTTCCGTACCGCCTGAAGCCAGAATGTCTTACATCTTCTCGGATTCGCTTACTTTTATCTAAATACTATATATCTTAATATAAACGTGGACCTAGCTCTCATACATGACAGATTAATTGCCCTTTTGTTGCCATTTCTACTGTGTCTCTAGAAGTCCTCCGGAACGGGCTCATCGTTTCGGCAAGGCCGCTCTCCTCTGTGAGCCGTGGAGACTTCTAACAAGCTCTCATATATATATATATATATATAATATATATATATATATATTATATATTATATATATAATATATATATATACTATATATATATATATATATATATATATATATATAAATATATAAAAAACAAACTGCTTACAATTTCATTCAACGCAGTGTGATAGGTATTCAAAAAATAACCCCTAAGTAGATTTCACACTGCGGGATATATATATATATTATATATATATATATATAATTACTATATATACATATATATTTATAGTATATATATATATATATATATAGTATATATATATATATATATACAATATATATATTATATATATATATATTTATGGCAGGTGTTAGGATATATGGTGTTGGTGGTACGCGCTTCTGAATGGAATCAAAAAAAGTATGTATGACGATAAGTGAAGTCGTGTGTAAGAATAAAATGGTGTCAATAGGTGATTGGTTTAGGGTTAAAATTAGCGGAGTGAAGAACGAGGGTTGTGATTATGTTCCTTTGGTATATTTCAATGTGATAATATGCAGAATTGGGGTTATGAAAAGAATATCGAGGTGGGAGAATGCAGTGAAGATGGGTTAGAATGATGGGAATGGAGGAGAGTGGAGGGTGGCCCTACCTATTATATGCGGGATGATTTGGTTTTGTGTGGCGAATCGAAGAGAGTTTGAGGAGGATTGGTTAGAGAGATTTGGCAGATATGTAAAAGGAGGGGTTGAAAGTAAAACGTAGATAAGAGTAAGGTATGGTTGTGAGTGAGGACAGTTCCCGGTGGAAGTTAGTAGATGATGAGCAGCTGGAGCAGTGTCTGAGTTTAAATATTTAGGGTATGTGTTGGAAGATAAGGGAACGGATGATGCACAGAGTGTAGATAGCGAAAGTTGTGAAATGCAGGAAGGTTGCTGTTGCAATAATCGCTTGGTGAATGTAAAGGGACAAGTCTTGAGTGCGCTAAGAGTTACCATGAGGGTATGTTGTTACCTGTGTAATTGTATAGTAGTTGAGACTATGGTCTGGAATAGGAAGTAAGATCTAAAGTTTCAATGTGTCAGATGGACAATCTTAGGGGCATGCTAGGTGTTGATAAAAGAATTAATAAAGCTAGTGAATGAACGTATTAGAGAGTGTGTGGTTTGAAGAAAGGGTTAATGAAGAATAAATGAAAGATGTTGAGATGGTTTGGTCATGTGGAAAGATGAATGATAGCCGGTTGGTTAAGCGGAGTATAGTGGAGAGTGTGTTGGGAACCGACCGGCTGGGAGACCGAAGAGAAGTGGATTGAGTCGGTGAACGGATGTCTTGAAGGAGAGCAAATGTGAGTTTGGCAGAGGCGAGAATAAAGGTGCCAGTGATAGGAGAGAATGGCGGGGTTTTTGTATGGGGGCATGGTTGTTGGTCCCACCTGCGCCAGGGGAATGAACCCTTACATTGACGATTTACCATAGTGAGGGTTCCGTCGCGGTTCCCATGATGCTCTAGGGTTGGATTTTCTGTCTGTGACGAATTCTCACTAATTAATGGTACAGAGGGGCGGTAAGGCTGGGCTTTCTTTTCGACGTTTGTCATGTTCTCCTACTGCTTTTCTTTCCGATGCTTGTACAGCACCTTACCCCCAATCTTGGGCAAAGAGGAAGGTGTTAAGAAAGAAAGAAAGAAATATATATATATAATATATATATATATATATAATATATATATATTATATAATATATATATATATATATAATATATATATATATAGGTATACCGTTATATTATACAGGAATCTATTTATTTATTCATAAATGACTTAATTTCAGTCCACATCTTAAAATATTCATCTGATATGTAATAAAACATTTAAGGACAGATCCCACCCTAATCTTGGTTTTCCAACCTATTTGTTGGCTGCTTCCTTGTGAGGTGTGGTTAGGTTCTGTATATAATTATATAATATAATATATATATATTTATACTATATATATTATATTATATATACTATATATATATAATATATATATAATATATATATATTATTATATATATTAATATATATAATACTAATATATAATATATATATAGTATATAATATATATACAGTATTATATATATATTATATTATATATATATATATAATATACTATATATATATATATATATATATATATATATAATATACTATATATATATAATATATATATATTATATATATATAGGTGGCCAGGCGGCAGGAAGTATAGGGTATATATATATTACTCATATATATATATATTATATATATAATATATATATATATATATATAATATATATATATATATTATATATATATATATATATACTATATATATATATATATATTTATATATATATAAAAATAATATTCATCATTCATCATCATCATCATCATCATCCACCTTTTCTTTCCCGAAGACTGGCGTAAGGTGGCGCTACCATGCACGGAAACAGGAAAAGTAGTAGAAGAAATATGACACAAGTCGAAAAGAAAGCCCAGCCTTACCGCCCCCATTTACACCTATTAGTGAGAACTCGTCGCAGTCAAAAAATCCACCCTAGAACTTCACGGGACCGTGACAGACCCTCACTATAGCATCTGTATTGGCCCAAGTGGCCCACAACCATACCCCCTTACAAAACTCCGCCATTCACTCCTATTATGCACGTTTCCTTCTTCCAACTCCTGCCCAAACTCACATTTCTATCCTCCAGGCATTCCTTTACCGACTCAATCCACTTTTTCTTCGTTCTCCCAGCCGGTCGATTCCCTACACACTCACCACTATGCATCCGCTTAACCAACTGACTATCATCCATCCTTTCCACATGACCAAACAATCTGAAAACTTACTTTCATTATTCTTCATTTATCCTTTCTTCACCACCACACAACCTCTAATACGTTCATTCCTCATTTATCAATTCTTCTTCCACACCAACACACCCCTTTAAGGCAATTTCCATCTGAAACACATTGTACTTTAGATCTATACCTCTATATTCCAGACCATAGTCTCACTACTTTATTCATTAAACACAGGTAACAACATACCCTCATGTAAGACACTAGCTCACTTATGACTTAGTCCCTTTACACCCACCAGCGATTTAAATTTAATGACACCAGCCACCTTCCTGCCATTCACAACTTTCCTACTATGCATCATCCGTTTCCTTTTCGTCCAACATATATCCTAAATATTTAAACTCAGACACTTATTCCAGCTGCTCACCATCTAACATAACTTCACACCGAACACTGTCCTCACTAACAACCATAACCTTACTACGGTTACTTTCAAATCCCTCCTTTTACACACCCTGCCAAAAATCTCTCTTACCAATCCTCTCAACTCTTCAGATTCGAGCACACAAAACCAAATCATCCACATATAAATAGGTAGAGCACCCTCCACTGTCTTCCATTCTCCATTATTCTAACACCACCCCTTGCCACCTCCACTTATAATTCTTTCTTAACCCCATCCATATTACAAATTGAAAAACCAAGGAGGCATAACACATCCCTGCCTCACCCTTCGCTATTAATATTAAACCAATCACTTTCGACTCCGTTTATTCTTAAACACGCTACACTATCGTCATACACATACTTTTGATCCATTCCAGAAGCCTACCACCAAACATATATCCTATACACCTTGCCATTGAGCTTTCCTATCAACTACCTACTCATAAGCCTGTTGCAAATTCATAAAAACCTAAACTCCCAATTTATTCTCTCTCCCTCTTTCTCAATTCATTTGTTTCAAATATATAATATATAATATATATATATATATAGTACTATAATATTAATATATATTATATATATATATATATATATATATATTATATATACCTTATATTAATATAATATATATATATATAGTAATATATATATATATATATTATATATAATATAATATATATAATATATATATTATATAGGTATACTTGTCTATTCTCTTCCCATTGATCCCAGGTTTGGAGGTAGAATGCGAGCATACATATAACAGATATAGTTAAGTCGAAGTTGAAGGAAAGTCCCCCCCCCTCCCCCGAACCATAACAATCCCCTTCGAATACCCATAAAGTGCGAAGCCCGTCTCAGTCAAAAAATCTACCCTGAACTGCACAAACCACCGCTGACTGTGGCATCTTCATTCTGTTGGAGTCTGCAGTATTGTTTGACATTTATGGCACTTAATAAATAAACAGAAAATAATATAATATATAAGGGGCAAGATAAAACCGAGTAGCCAACTTCCATCTTCTATGTTAATTAATAATAATCGGCCTACAGGCTTACGAGGAACACACAAGATAGATAGACAAATAACAGCCTAGTGATAAAATATTAGTGTTGCAAGATGGATAATATACATATAGATTCACTAAACAATAGGAAAATTAAATAAAATATATATTTTATATCAGGGTTCATCCCCTGGGTCAGGCCCTCAACCATTAATCTCACATAACCACTCCATTTACTCCTATTATGCACCATTATTCTCGCTTCTGCTAAATTCCCATTCTTTCCTTTCAGACAGTTTTTACTGACTCAATCCACTTTTTTTTTGTATCTCAAAGTCAGTCGATTCCTAAACCTCTATACATCCGCTTAACTAGCTGACTATAATCCATTTTTTCAATATTACCAAACCATCTTAATACACTCATTTATTCTCTCGTTTACGCCTTTCTTTACACCACACAGTTCTCAACTTGCTCATTCCTCATTTTATCAATTCTCGCACCTAACATTCTCCTAAGATTATCCATCCTAACAGACTGCACATTAGATCTATACCTCTTATTCCACATCGTTGTTTCACTACTATACATTAACGCCAGTAACAACATACCCTCATGCAGAACCCTAGCGCACTCAAGACTTAGTCCCTTGCATTCACGAAAAACATAATTTCACCACTCACCTTCCTACCACTCATATTTTCCTACTATACACTACATCATCCATTACCTTTTCATCTAACATATAGCCTAAATATTTAAACTCGGATACATGTTCCATTTGCTTACCATCCAACATGATTTCAAACTGTGAACTCCTCAACCATCACCATCACCTAACTCTTATCTACATTTACTTTCAAACTCCTTCTTTTACACACCCTGCCAAACCCTCTACTAATTCTCTAAAACTTTTTTCAGATTCGCCACATAAAACCAAATTATCTACATACAATAAACAGGGCACCCTCCACTCTTTCATTCTACATCAGTCTAACTACCTCCCCTGCTACTGCTATCTTCAGTTGTTTCATCACCCCATTCACCCCATCTATATGCAAATTAAATAACCATAGAGACATAACACATCCCTTCTTCACTCCACTGTTAATATTAAACCATTCACTCTCCACACCACTATCGACATAATACATTTGATTCCATTAAAAAAAAACTACCATCAACACCATATGTAATTAACACCTGCCACATAGCTTCCCTATTAATCATGTCATATTCCTGTTGCCAGTCCATAAAACTTTAAATAGGGTTTCTTCTCTTATTTTCTAAGTCATTTGCATCAGTATAAAAATTTGATTTACACATCCTCTACCACTTCTAAAGGCATCTTGTTCTTCAACTGTCAGCCTCTCAGTCACTCGACCTACTCTTTTAACCAAAATGCCAGCATATATCTTCTCTACAACACTCAATAAACTAATCCCCCCCCTTATAGTTTCTACAGTTCCCCTTATCACCTTTATAAACCCTTATATAAGGGTACTATTACTGCTCTCCTCACTGCTCTCCTCCAGTCCTTCGGAATTACACCCTTCACAAACGCTCTGTTATACATCTTCCATATCAAGTCAATCAAAATATCACATCCATTCTTGATTATTTCACCAGTTATTCCAGTTATACCTGCTGATTTAGCATTCTTCAACTTTCTCACTCTACCTATTACCCCCTCTCTATTAATTACCCCATCCCCAAAATACTTGCTTCATCGTACGCCATCAAACAAACACACATTCATTACCACCTCTTCATTACTGCCAATGTTATGCAGATTTTCAAAGTGTTCCCTCCATACTTTCCCTACGTCCATTTCATTAGTCATGAAAGCACTTTCCTGATTCTTTTTCTTAACCTTTCGTATTTCCTTCCAAAGCAGCACCCTATTCATTCCCTTGTAAGTCTCTGTTCATCCTTCTTCCAAACTGTTTATTTGCTTCTTTCTTTCTTTTTCTCTTATGTTTGCAACTTTCAGCCTTCTTCATTTCCTTCCAAAATATTTTCACCCTCCTTTCTTTTGAAACCTCTTCATTAGGATTTAACACATTCAACCTTGCCTTTTTTTTACTTTTAACCTCTTGCATCACCTTCTTTTCACCATTCACTAGTAACATTCTTACTTCCAACTTTAGCACACTTGCATATTTCTCTTGCACTTACTAAAAAACGCTTCCTTTATTTGTGTCCAGATTTAACCATTTTCAACTTCTTGA
Organism: Trachelipus rathkii; assembly: GCA_015478945.1. NCBI lineage: Eukaryota > Metazoa > Arthropoda > Malacostraca > Isopoda > Trachelipodidae > Trachelipus > Trachelipus rathkii. The sequence goes on along the minus strand of JABUQX010029484.1, from coordinate 21,765 downwards.
CATTCCTGCCTTATTTCCAATTGTTCTCACATACTTTTCCTTATAATCCTGTTCATATAACTTCTTACTCCTAATTCTCCCTACTTTATTCTTTTTTTCTTTCCTTTCCATCCATACCCACACTAATTTAATTAACATAAAACAGCCTAATGATCTGTTATTCTCATCCCATCCCCATCACTGATTTAACATCCATCACATACTTCAACATTTCCTTCACCAACACAATATTAATCATACTTTGACACCATCTCTACTTACACCAATTCTCATATACTTTCGGTCTTGTGTTCAAAAAATGTTTTACTTAAACACATAAATCTCTCCACAGAAATAAATCTAATTCCTACCATTCTTATTTTAGCCCGCAACCCCAAAGGCACCTGTTATACCATCCTTCTTTCGCTCTTTCGATTACATATCCAAGTAGCCCAACACAATTAATCTGATGACTGTCTAAAATATCATTCAGATTATCCCAGAAAGTAACTCTCCTCAACATCACCCTCAGATGAGCCATATGCTGCAACCACATATACCTTAACCTTCTCAATCTTGAATTTAATCATTAATATTCTAATACTCTCACAAACAAAATCCACTATAACTCTGTGCCACAAGTCCCTCAACAGAATAGCCAGTCCTTCCCCACCCCCTCCCTCTCATTCCTTACCACTCTAGCACTCACACATTTCAACCCTCATCACTTTCTTCATCTTTGTTTCAGTCACAGCAAGCAGATCAAATTTAACCTTTCTAAATACATCCATCACCTCTCTCCTCGCCATTTATTCCTGTAACATTCCATGCAACTAGATGTTTCATACAGTTTTACCGAAAGACACAAGGTTGTTTATGGCAATCTAGACCAGTTCCGAGCGAGAAATGTATAGTCATTCCTAAGGTATAAATAAATGATAGCAGGTTCTCAACCCAGCTACTAATATCCTTTTGGTCACCTTTTGAGATTAGCAGAATATACAGTATGGAACCTGGGAATTCTTACACCTCACATAGGGATGCCTACCATACAGGGTTATATATATATATATAATATATATATTATATATATGTATATATTACATATATATATATATATATATATATATATATATATATATAATATATATATATATATATATAATATATATATATATATATATATATATATATATATATAATATATAATATATATATATATATAATATATATATATATATATATATATATATATGATATAATATATATATATAGTATATATATATATATAATATAATATATTATATATATAATATATATAATATATATATATATAATTATATATATATATATATATATATATATATATATATATAATATATATATATATATATAATAGTATATATATATATATATATACTAGTATATATATATATAATATATTATTATATAATATTAGACACAGGAATGTCCATAAATTCGGAGAAGAAGGCAGAAAGTGAAAGAGTGGGAACAATTAAAGTCTTCAAAAAAAAATTTTGCTTAAAATAAGATTATAAAATTATTATTATTTATTATTATTTATTATTATTATTATTATTATTATTATTATTATTATTATTATTATTATTATTATTATTATTATTATTATTATTATTATTATTATTATTATTATTATTATTATTATTATTATTATTATTATTCAATTAACCTAATTATTTGTTGATAGCCAATGGTATGGAGAACATACAATTATTATTATGTTATTAATCGTAAATTAAAAGTCCTATCAACAGCTATTTTAACTGAGAATTTCAACCGTCAAAATTCCATCAATAACTCCATTTGTACTTTTGTTCCTCATTGAGAATGAAAAGGCAAGAATTCAGGTTGGAATTTTTAATGAAAATGTTTGTTTCGAATGCAATATTATTATTATTATATTATTTATTATTATTATTATTATTTATTATTATTATTATTATTATTATTATTATTTATTATTTATTATTATTATTATTATTATTTTATTATTTTTTACCACAGGCCTGCCGGATGAATAAAAAAAATGAACGTTTTTTAAGTATTTAAAGAAAATAACTTTCAAATTACATAGAATACTTCAATTTTTCACATATAATTAAAATTTATGAAAATTTAAAAAGAATTATATATATATATATATATATATATATATATATATATATATATATATAAATATATATTTGTATATATGAAAAATACATAAAAAAATATATTATTATATTTATTTTATATTATATAATATATATAGTATATATTATATATCATCATCATCATCCCAAAGACTGGGGATAAGGTGTGTGACATGCACCGCAACGCGAAAAGTAATAGAAGAATTATGACCACAACTCTCGAAAAGAAAGATCCCAGCCTTACCGCCCTCTTTTATTTAGAATTCTTGAGTACTCAGACACACAAAATCTACCATAGCTTTGTACTCAATTTGAAATTTGAGATTTGCAAATTCTCTTCTCTCCCCCTTCTCATTCCTTCCACACCAGCACACCACATTTTCACACCTCCACATCACTTCATTTTCACCGTTTCCTTTCATCTTTGTTTCAGTCACAGCGACAAATCAAATTTGCCCTTCTAAATACATCCATAACATCTCTCCTCTTCTCCTCAACATATATTCCTCTTAACATTCATGACTTATAGTCCAGTGGTTCTCAAACTTTTTCGATTCGCGACTCCCTTGACTAATTCAAGTTTGCCGGAAGTCACCCCATTTTAGATTCTTAAAGGAAATTTTTTTTACAATTTTTTAAAAAGGGTCTATTATTAATCATTACAATTACAATATATTGCATGATTACAGCATGCCAAAAGCATTCCAAGGATTTGCCTCTGAATATACCCATATATTATATATATATAGTTATATATATTATATATATATATAATACTCTATATTATATATATATTATATATAATAGATATTATATATATATATATATTATATATTATATAGTATATATATATCATATATATATATATATATAATATATATAATTATATAGTATATATATATATATTATATATATTATATATATATATATATATTATATATATAGATAATATATATATATATGATATATATTAATTATATATATATATTATATAGTTTATATATATATAATATATTAGACATATAATATATATATATATATATATATATATATATATATATATAAATATAAATATATTACTATTATATATAATATATATACTATATTTTCTTCTTTCATCTACCTTCATAATTTTCCAAGATGGGAGTTAAGGTGCGTGACGAAGCATTGGAAAAGAAAAGCAGTAGAAAGAAACATGACAAAAGTCGAAAAGGAAAGCCCAGCCTTACCGCCCCCCTCGAGTACCATTAATTAGTGAGAACTCGTCGCGTCAGAAAATCCAACCCTAAAGCTTCATGGACAGCGACGGACCCTCACCATGGAAATCGTCAAATGTAAGGGTTCATCCCCTTGGCCCAGGTGGGGCCACAACCATACCCCTCACAATCCCCCGCCATGCACTCCTGTTATTACCACCTTTCTTCTTCGCCTCTAACCAAACTCAATTTTCTCCTTCAAACATTCGTTTACTGACTCAATCCACTTTTCTTCGGTCTCCCAGCCGAGTCGGTTCCCAAACACACTCGCCACTTAAACATTACGCTTAACCAACCGAGCTATCATTCATTCCTTTCCATATGACCAAAAACCATCTCAACATAACTTTCATTTTTTCCTCTCATTTACCCCTTTTCTTACACCACACACTCTCTAATAAGTGCATTCCTCATTTATCAATTCTTCTCACACTAGCACTCCCCTAAAATTGTCCATCTGAACACATGAACTTTAGGATTCTATACTTCTTATTCCAGACCATAGGTCTCACTACTATAACAATAACACAGGTAACAATATTACCCTCATGTAAGACCCTAGCCCACTCAAGACTTAGTCCCTTTGCATTCACCAACGATTTAATTGCACCAGCCACCTTCCTGCCATTCACAACTTTCCTATCTACCACTCTGCATCATCCGTTCCCTTCTCATCCAACATATTACCTAAATATTAAACTCAGACACTTTGTTCCAGCTGTCACCATCTAACATACTTCACACAAAACAGTATTGTGAAGGAACTACCAAAAAGGATGGAGAGTGTTTTTATATCTTTGCACCAAGTTAACTAAAGAGGGGAGCAATTTGTCGGTCCAGACACTAAGAAATCTTACAAATGATTGACGCATTTGAATTCAAAGATGCGAGAAACAGTAAATAATCAAGGCTTGGAGAGCATTTCAAAAGACGTTGGTGAAAAAACTTCCTTGGAAACAAGAAAGATCCAAATTACAAAAATAATGTTGAAATATGTTAAGAACGTTTAAAGACTTGGGTTGCAACACTAGCATTAAAAGTTCGTTTTTTACACTCGCTTCTGGATTACTTCCCAGTCAATCTAGAAGCTGCGAGTGAAGAACAGGGTAACGATTTCACCAAGATATAAAGAAAATGAAAAGACGATATCAAGGAAGATGCAATGTCAGCTCGATAGCCGATTACTGCTGGATGCTAAAGAGGGACAATCCACATAACCAGCACAAGCGGAAAAGTATCAAAAGATCCATCGACGAAAACGGGAAACGATATTATGAAGACTTAGAGTAATTTTAAATGATATTTGTATGCTTTTGCCTTATTTTAGCTACACATTTTGTACTCTGTATTCCTATTTAAGAGTTAAAAATAAATTTTACCTGTTAAAATATTTGTAATTTTGGGTTTGTTTTTTTAAATTTATACCCCTTCTGTAAAATAGAAACTTTACGTTGATGGAATTAAAATTGCAGATCATATTTAAAAATCAAAGACAACAAATCCATTATTAATGAACACCTAAAAGATGAAGACAATTTCCAAAAAGTTAAATTTTGTAAAGCCTGTATTATTATTTACTCTATTATTATTAATTATTATTATTTTATTATTCATTATTCTAATTATTATTATTATTATTATTATTAGACTACCAAGCAAATTCTCCTGCTGAAGATGTCATAGATAAAGAAGACTCTATTACAGAATCTACAGAAAATTCCGTCCAGAAAGAACCTGAAGAATCAATCAATAACTCCTTTTGTTAATGATGTCCCTCAATGCGGAATAAAAGCGGACTTCAGGTTTGTTTCTAATGAGTGAAAGGTAATACTAATTATAAACTGATCCCTCGATCTCCTCGTTAGAATAGGTAAGTAAGGGTCCGTTCCCAATTGAGGTTTAGTGTTAAATTTGCCATTCTGCAAAAGTTATTATTATTATTATTATTATTGTGTGTGTGTGTGTATTATTATTATTATTATTATTATTATTATTATTATTATTATTATTATTACCATTAAGGTTTCTGTCATGATTATTATTATTATTATTATTATTATTATTATTATTATTATTATTATTATTATTATTATTATTATTATTATTATTATTATTATTATTATTATCGTCATCATCATTATTTTTATTATTAACAGGTTCATAATTATTTTATTATCAGGTCCGTAATATTATTATTATCATTATTAAAGTTATTATGACTTCCACTACTACTATAAATGTTCTTACTTCCAGCCATATCAAGACCAAAAGCTAAAAGTGAAGATCAAATGTTGGTTCGTAAAGGAATATTCCTGACAACAAACTTCCTATTTATTTATTTCTACCGATAAGACCAATGGATACAACCACCTTCAACATCTTCGACAAAATCTGAGTAAAGTTGTTTTTAGTTTCTGAATATTTTATACTGTATTATTATTATTATTATTATTATTGTGTATTATTATTATTATTGTGTATTATTATTATTATTATTATTATTTCACAGTAGTATAATCATAATCTAATATAAAGAGTCCACGCAAAAGGAAAAAAATCCCTTTGCGTTTTATAAAATAATATAATATGCTGTAGTAAAATGAGGTAATGCTTAGCGTTGAACCAATGAGACGAAAGATATTCGTGTGCAGAAGAAAGACATTACGTTGTTGGTAAGATAAGCTAATATATATATATATATATATATATATATATATATATATATATATATATATATATATATATATATACTATATATATATATATATATATATATATATATATATATATATATATATATATAATAATATATATATATATATATATATATATATATATATATATATATATATATATATACTATATATATATGAACATATATATATATACAGTATATATATATATATATATATATATATATATATATATATATATATATATATATATATATATATATATATATATATATATATATATATATATATATATATATATATATATATATAATAATATATATATATAATAATATATATATATATATATTCTTTTTTCTTTATCTACCTCTTTCCCCAAGACTGGGGAACAGGTGCGTGTCATGCATCGGAAAAGAAAAGCAGTAGAAGAATATGACAAAAGTCGAAAAGAAATCCCAGCTGTACCATTAATTAAGTGAGAACTCGTCACAGACATAAAATCCACCCTAAAACTTCACGGGACCGCGACGGACCCTCACTATGAGTAAATCGTCAATGTAAGGGTTCATCCCTTGGCCCCAGGTGAGCCCGCAACCATACCCCTTCACCATGGGCGTAGGCAGGGGGCACTGCTAAATCTTGGCGAAATAAAAGTTATGGACCTTATATGTTTGCCAGACGACGGTTTTAAGGGTTTTTTAGTATTAGAAAAACTGAAAAAATACATCAATGAAGTAGTAATTACTAATTACTAACTTATTATATTATATTTTCTAAAGGATTTTAATGTGTTTTCGTTTTCATATTGGCTTAAGTCAACTAGCTTTGTGCTTTTACACAGCTGGATTCTTCTAACATTATTCTCCGCTAGAACTTTCCAGTATGTCGATAGCATTTGGCTGCCAATGCTGTTAAATCAATCTCTGAAGGCATACCCGTTGGGCCCGTTGATATTCAGCTGCAGACAACACATTAAAAAACAATTGACAGAAAATAAAAAAAATATTAAAGAAATTTTGAAGACCATAATTATATATATATATATATATATATATATATATATATATAAAATATATATATATATATATATATAACTATATATATATATATATATATATATATATATATATATATATATATATATATATATATATATATATATATATATATATATATATATATATATCCTTTCACCCCCCCCACCCTAAAGAAAATCCTGCCTACGCCCATGCCCCCCCCAAACTCGCCATTCCCCTCTATTAAGCACCTTATTCTCGCCTCTGTAAACTCATTTCTCTCCCTTCAGACATTCGTTTACCCACAGGCTCAATCCACTTTTCTTCGGTCTCACAGTCGATTCCCAACACCTCACCACTATACATCCGCTTAACCAACCAAACTGTCATTCATCCTTTCCACATGACCAAAACCATCTCAGCAATACTCATTTATTCTCTTACCAGTTTCTTCCACATCCACATAACTCCTAATACGTTCATTCCTCATTTTATCAATTCTTTTCACCTAACACGCCCCTAAGATTGTCCATCTAACACGGTGAACTTTAGATCTATACCTTATTCCAGACCATAGATCTCACTACTATCATTAACACAGATAACAACATACCCTCATGTAAGACCCTAGCGCACTCAAGACTTGAATCTCTTTACATCCACCAACGATTTAATTACCAGCCACCTTCCTGTCATTCACAACTTTCCTACTACACTCTACATCCATCCGTTCCCTTTTCATCAACATATATCCTAAATATTTAAACTCAGACACTTTATTTCCAGCTGCTCACCATCTAACATAACTTCCACACCGAGGACTTCTCCTCACTCACAACCATAGCCTTCCTCTTATCTATATGCACAAACCCCTCCTTTATACACCTACCAAATCTACTCTACAATTCTCTCAAACTCTCTTAGATTCACCACACAAAACAGGAAATCCATCCGCATATATATATATATATATATATATATATATATATATATATATATATATATATATATATATATATATATATATTTATATACTATATATATATATATATATATATATATATATATATATATATATATATATATATATATACTATACTATATATATATATATATGCATACGCTTAACGTCCTTCGGAAACACGTAGCAATACCTTTACCTTGCCCAATTCATCGTTGATTCAGCATAGTGTAGGCATCGATTACGAATGGATCACTACACTCTTCCCGAGTTAACCGACATGATAATGTGTTACGGTGCGGCGAACGGAAATGGACGAAGAGCGCACCTCGTAGCCACCAGGAACGGTTTCCACACAGAAATCACCCCCACCATACAATGTTTGCTCGCCTTCATCCAGCGCCTTCGAGATAATGGGACCGCTAGTCCCCATTGCGTTGGTGGAGAACCGCATATGCGGACTCCCTGCGTTTAGAAAGAAGAGGTGCTTGAGAAGAGGTAGCCAGACCCACGTTGACTACTTTTGCGTCATTACTCATACCATGTCATTCAAATCAGTCGTCTAATGGTTCAGCTCTTTCTCTGTCAAATATCCATGTGGTTTTACTTTACATCATCCGTACAACTTTGAAACGAGCGTCATACAGCATAGACCATTATTTAACAATAAATGTTTCTTATCGTTTGCTCTATCAGCTCTTCGAGTTTTGTGGCATGAACGTTTCATGATCACACACTATATATATATATATATATATATATATATATATATATATATATATATATATATATATATATATATATATATATATATATATATATATATATATATATATATATATATATTTGAACTGAATGAGTCAAAGGAGATTTTACTCCACCAGAGGGATTCGAAACTGGACTCCGCGCCGCTGAGTTAACAGTAACCGGTCGCTCTAACCACAAGACCATCAACCAATCCCCATCTCATAGATCCATTCTCACAGCAATCGACATCAACAAAGCCTTTGACACTGTCCCTTATTCATTCTTATACAAAAAAATCCTTCAATCCACCTAGAAAATAATGACAAAAAATGGCTTTCTAATTTTCTCACTAACCGTTTTGCTAAAGTTCTCCACAAAAACAATCTCTCCCACTCCATTAAATTACAAAACGGCGTCCCACAGGGCGCCATTCTCTCTCCATTCCTCTTCAATCTTTTCACAGCAGACCTGCCCATCCCTACCCACCAATCCACCAAACTTATCACATACGCAGATGATATCAGCCTCATTTCCCAACATCCAGACGTAAATATAGCCACTCTTCACACCCAAGAATATATAACAATTAGAAACAAGTTTTATACTCAATAGAATGACCGCCTGCCTCAAATCCTCCATCACTCTCTTAACCACAGACCGCCGCAATCTTCCTCCATCCAATAGTTTCCTGAACAACAATCCCCACCCTAAACAAAACCCCAAAACATTTCGACTACCTCTTACCACACAGACGTTCTCCCCCCACATCGACCAAATCACCTCATCAACTCAACGGAAACTAAACACCCTCCGAACCCTTTCCCAACACAACTTCAGTGACAGGAAACACCCTCACCACTACTTATAAACAACTCCTCAGAACAAATATAAGCTATACCTCCCCATGAACCCTACCTTTGTCAAATCTAACTAAAAAAGTCCCACAAATCACACAAAAACACCGCCCTTAGAATTAACACGATGCACTAAAACTACCCCCCATCCAACATTTAAATGACGAGACTTACATCCTTCCTATCTCCACCCACCTGGAAATGGTGGGGACTCAATTCTACTAGAAAACCCTAATCAACCCCCATCTCACCGTATTGCTCAGCCCCCTTCCGACACAGACCCAAAATCCCCACCCTCCTCCTGCCAAAATTCTATAATGACATCTAAAACATTATATTCCCCCTCCTCCCAATAAGTCATGGCTCACTCATATCCATACACAACTAACTAACACGTACCTACAAAACCGCCCCAATAACAATTTACTAAACTCCCCCTCCCCAAAAATTTCCCCTATAGAAGAAACACTGTCCAGAAGAGGCCAAATTGACCTCGCCCAGAGCAGATCAGGTCACCACCCAAAACTCTTACAATATAAATATAGATTCAAACTAGACAATGTTACCTCCCCCACCTGCACCAGATGTCACATTTCCCAGGACACAATGGAGCACCTCCTTCTGGGGTGCTCCGCTCTCGACGCCCCCGTGCCGACTTCTCTATATTTTCCCTTCTCGACCTGTGGACATGAGCGGTGGCCGGCTCTCTGGAAGCAGTGTGGCCCTCCAATTGAGGTGGGCGAGAGGACAGAAGAGAAAGAAATATATATATATATATATATATATATATATATATATATATATATATATATATATATATATATATATATATATTTATGGATGACCTATATATATATATATAACTATATACTATATATATATATATATATATAAGGACATACTTTATAATGGAAATTGTTTCAGGAAAATACATATATAAGAAATAATAATATCAATATGTAGGAAAATGATAAAATAAAATACTTGCAAGTACTTTGCAATTTTTCAAGTACAAAAGGTGCAAGTACAAGTACGCTGGGTTTAGATACTGCAAGTACAAGTTACTCAAAAATGTACTTTAGTACAAGTACAAATGCAAGTACTTGTACTTGTATCCAAGCCTGGTACTGGTGTACACAAACATTAAGAAACTCGTTTTTTTTTTGTTTTTTTTTTAAATTATGGAAATTTTTCCTAATAATAAGAATAGAAATGCTTTCAAATTCAAAATTGTTAAATGCTTATTTGTTTTGTGAAATCGGATTTTGATTCTTCCACTCAAGAATGGAGGGTGAGGGAGAGTACAAACCTATTCAGATTCAGGTAGTTTCCCAACATTACATTTCTCAGTTTTCGACAATATTTTAATAATTGAGTTACTTTCTTCGAAACGTTTTGCTGTGTCTTTTATGACTTAATTTGGTTTTGCCAGGAATCGGCTTTCAAACATTTTAGCTGAAACTCCGCAATTTCGATGGGACTTTATTTTTGTGCCCTTGCGGGAACTGAACTAACTCCATAAGATGTGACAAGTCTATATTGACACTACAATTCGTTTTGTTTAGGTGTAGAACCAAATATTTATTTCACACTATTATGGCTGCTTTTCAGTGAGCAGTTGCTGCACATGTACACAAACTCAAAAAAATATATATTGTTAGTAGTATGAGGGGAACATCGGTGTATTTAATGTAGAAAAATATATATTAGTTAATATTTACTTTTTGTTAACTGACTAAAATATTAATGTAGCATTAATTTAATTTGTAATCTCAAAATTATTTTTTCTATAGATGTTTTTAATTTATTTTACTTTTTTTTAAAATTAAATGTATGTTTGTTTTTATTTGTTTTCAGTTGATTTAGAAGCAGAAGGCGTCTTACCACCGGAAAAGCTTATTAAGAGACCGAGCAACTTTTTGGGGCCCAGAACTATTCAAACAAGATCATCGACTGTTTTAGAAGGTTCTTATTCAGCTTTACCTAATAAAAATAATAATAATAATGACAGTATTGTAGAGAAGCGAAATTTCGTTTGTGATAATGAAAAGTACAGTAATAATAATATAATAATAATAATAATAATAATAATAATAATAATAATAATAATAATAATAATAATAATAATAATAATAATAATAATAATAATAATAATAATACAAAAAATTATAATAAAAATAATAATAAACTAGCCAAGTGCTTGTATTGTACCAAAATGTTTGTTAGTAAATGTGGTTTAAAGTTTCATCTTCGAACTCACAAGAGTGAGCCAAAATATAAATGTAAATACTGTGGAAAAGGTTTCTTTCGAAAATGGCGCTTACAAAGTCATACTCGGAGTCACACGAATAATAAATCATTTAAGTGTTCTGAATGTTATAAAAGTTTTATTTTTAAAGGATTTTTACAAACTCACATGTTAACCCACACTACTGAAAAATCATCTCTGCGTTCTGATCGCTATAAAAATTTTATTCAGAAAGGCAAGGGTAAAAAACCATTTAACTGTTCCGATTGTTATAAAGGTTTTGTTTACAAAGGTAATTTAAAAAGGCATATTCGGGAAAATTTTATAGGTAAAACATTTTAAATATTGAGCATCAAATTCGCGCAGGTAAAAAAAAAAATTTAGTTTTATATTTGTTGAAAATTTTTTAATGTGAAATTTGATTTAGTAAAGCATGTTCGAACCCACACAGGGGGAATAACATTCTAGTGTTCCTGATAAAAAAATTTAATAAAAAATGTCATTTAAATGTTCACCTTCAAACCCACATGGGTAAAGTCTCACTTTCAGAAAATAAAATATTTTTTATTAAAGATAATATGAAAAATTAACATTGATTTCCAAAATAGTACTAAAATTATTTTAATATTACGAAATATTATAAGTTTAATAGGCTTAAAATTAAGTAACACTTAATATTATTAGAAGGTGAAAGTAGTAGAGATTTTTAATTTTTATTGCGTTTATTTTCCAGTTATTTTGGATATATTTGCAGTATATATATATATATATATATATATATATATATATATATATATATATATATATATATATATATATATATATATATTTTTTTTTTTTTTTTTTTTACTCTGCTATTTTCTAATATATATATATATATATATATATATAATTTTTATTTCTATTTATTTCCCAGTTATTTTGGATATATTTTTAGTATATATGATTCTTTTAAATTTCTTACGTTGAAGTATATAATTATTACTTTTTTTTGATGACTTCTGTATTATATTTTCCTAAGGTGCTTAAATTATGCTATTATTACTTTTTATATTTTAGTGAAAAGAGGAATTTAGAGTTATTCATATCTTTTGTGCAATATAGGATATATATAGGATATAATATAGGATTTTTATTATTTAAAATAGTTTATTCCTGGGCTATAAATGACATAAAATATATGTTGAGGTTTCGTCTTCCTAATATTTAAGTTATCCACAGTAACTGAATTCTTTCATGTATGTAGGTTGAAATTATGGAGAATTTAAAAAAAAAAAAAAAACAACATTTTAAATGTTCAGCAACGACCTCACGCATTTAAAAGAAATAAAAAAAATTAATTTTTGTTTTGTTGAAAATTTTTTTTAATGTGAAATTTGATTTAGTGAAGCATGTTCGAACCCACACGGAGGAAATATCATTTTAGTATTGATAAAAATTTTATTTAGAAATGTCATTTAAAAACCCACATGGGTAAAGTCTCCTTTTCAGAAAATAAAATTCTTTTTTAAAGATAATGAAAAAAATGAACATTAGCATGAGGTAGTAGTATGAGGGGAACATCGGTGTATTTAATCTAGAAAAATATATATTAGTTAATATTTACTTTTTGTTAACTGACTAAAATATTAAAGTGATATTAATTTTATTTATAATCTCAAAATTATTCTATCTATAGATGTTTTTATTTTATTTAATTTATTTTTTTAAATTAAATGTATGTTTGTTTTTATTTGTTTTCAGTTGATTTAGAAGCAGAAAGCGCTTTAGCAACGGAAAAGCATATTAAGAGACCTAGCAACTTTTTGAGGCCCAGAAGTATTGTTTTTAGAGGTTCTTATTCAGAATTACCTAATAAAAATAATATTAATATTGACAGTATTGTAGAGAAGCGTAGTTTCGTTTGTGATAATGAAAAGTACAATAATAATAATAATAATAATAATAATAATAATAATAATAATAATAATAATAATAATAATAATAATACAAAAATTATAATAAAAATGATAATAAAGTAGCCAAGTGCCTGTATTGTACCAAAATGTTTGTTAGTAAATGTGGTTTAAAGTTTCATCTTCGAACTCACAAGGGTGAAGCAAAATTTAAATGTAAATACTGTGGAAAAGGTTTCTTTCTTAAATATTTTTTACAAGATCACACTCGGAGACACACGAATAATAAATCATATTAAGATGTTCTGATATATACATTTGTGAACGTATAATAGTCGTTCCGAAATTCACAAAACTCTCGGTTGTTTGGAAATTAGTTAGACAATAACGTATATAAATAATCGATTATTGATTTTCTATATACAACAAATCATAAATTTATCTCGATGTGAAATCAAAACTAGTTTATTTGCCGCCAAAAAACGTCATTCACATTTCTTTTGTACACACAAAAATCTGCTAAAAATTCAAATGTCTGATAAAAAAAATTAGTTTTATCTGTTGCGAATATGAACGATGATAATTACTTCATTACATAATAAAATTGTTATATTTTTTATTCTCCTTAAAAATTAGTCTCCTATAATAATAAATTATAATTTGTGTTAACTATTTTAAAGAATATTAAAATTTTTCGATATATACTTTTTTCGAATATGAACTAATTAATATTTAAATTTTATAATAGTCCAGGAATTATTTTAATATTACAAATTATTTTAAGTTTACTAGGCATAAAATAAAGTAATACTTAATATTAGAATGTGAAAGGAGTAGAGATTTTTAATTTTTATTGCATTTATTTCAAGTTATTTTGGATATATTTGCAGTATATTATTGTATTTATTTTGTATTTATTTATTTTATTTATTTATTTATGTATTTATTTATTTATTTCTTATTTATTTATTTTATTTATTTATTTATTTATTTATAATTAATATATAATATATATATATATATATATATATATATATATAAGTATATATCTATCTATATTTAATATATATATATATATATATATATATAACTGTCTACTTCATCTATAACAAATACTCTTACATATAAAAAAAAAAAAAAAAAGCTACCTATTAACGTACTTTATCCTATGCGGGGTAACACGGGGGACCACGAAATCGAACTTTAAAGTAAACTATCCCAAACCAGCGCCACCAACGTGTTCGCAGTCAAGTTTTAATTCATATATATATATATATATATATATATATATATATATATATATATATATATATATATATATATATATATATATATATATATATATATATATATATATATATATATATATATATATATATATATATATATATATATATATGGTGTTAGTGGTTAGGCTTCTGAATGGAATCAAAGTATGTATAGACGATAGTGAAGCGTGTGTAGAATAAATGATGTCAATGGTGATTGGTTTAGGATTAATAGCGGAGTGAGACAGAGTTTATGTTATGTCTCCTTGGTTATTCAATGTGTATATGGATGGGGTTATGAGAAAATTAGACGAATTGGGGATGGCAGGAAATGGTGTTAGAATGATGGAAATGGAGAGGAGTGGAGGGCGCCCTACCTATTGTATGCGGATGATTTGGTTTTGTGTGGCGAATCTGAAGAGAGAGTTTGAGAGGAGGATTGGTAGAGAGAGATTTGGCAGGGTATGTAAAGAGGAGGGGTTTGAAAGTAAAAACAGATAAGATGGAGGTTATGGTTGTGAGTGAGGACCAGTCCCTCAGTGTGAAGTTATGTTAGATGATGAGGAGCTGGAACAAAGTGTCTGAGTTTAAATATTTAGGGTATGTGTTGGATGAGAAGGGAACGAAGATGATGCAGAGTGTAGTAGGAAAGTTGTGAATGGCAGGAAGGTTGCTGGGTGCAATTAAATCGTTGGTGAATGTAAAAGGGACTAAGTCTTAGGTGCGCTAGAAGAGTCTTACATGAGGGTATGTTGTTACCTGTGTTATTGTATGGTAAGTGAGACTATGGTCTGGAATAAGAAGTATAGATCTAAAGTTCAATGTGTTCAGATGGACAATCTTAGGGGCATGCTAGGTGTGAAAAGAATTAATAAAGAGTGAGGAATGAACGACGTATTAGAGAGTTGTGGTGTGAAGAAAGGGTAAATGAGAGAATAAATGAAAGTATGTTGAGATATGGTTTGGTCATGTGGAAGGATGAATGATAGCCGATTTGGTTAAGCGAAGATATGTGCCAAAAGTAATGTTGGAACCGAACCGGCCTAGAACCAAGGGAAGTGGATTGAGTCGGTGAACGAATGTCTGAAGGAGAGAAATGTGAAGTTTGGCAGAGGAGGCGAGAAAAAAGGTGCATGATAGGAGAGAATGGCGGGTTTTGTATAGGGGCATGGTTGTGGCCCACCTGGGTAGGATGAACCCTTCCATTGACGATTTACCATAGTGAGGGTCCGTCGCGGTCCTATGATGCTCTAGGGTGGATTTTCTGTCTGTGACGAGCTCTCACTAATTAATGGTACAGAGGGGGCAGTAAGGCTGGGCTTTCTTTTCGACGTTTGTCATGTTCTCCTACTGCTTTTCTTTTCCGATGCTTGTACAGCACCTTACCCCCAATCTTGGGGCAAAGAGGAAGGTGAAGAAAGAAAGAAAAAATATATATATATATATATATATATATATATATATATATATATATATATATATATATATATATATAGTATATATATATATATATATATTTATTTATATATATATATATATATATATATATATATATATATATATATATAATGGCCCACCTGGGCCAAGGGATGAACCCCACATTGGCGAGATGCCATAGTGAGGGTTCGTCGCCGTCCCGTGAAGCTCTAGGGTGGATTTTCTGACTGCGACGGTTCTCACTAAAAAGATATAAAGGGGCGGTAAAGCTGGGCTATCTTTCGACTTGTCATATTCTTCTACTACTTTGTTTCCAGTGCATTGTCTTATACCCCCAGTCTTGGGGAGAAGAAGGTAGATGAAGAAGAAGACGATGATATTGATGAGAGCCATAATAATATATATATATATACTATATATATATATACTATAAATATATATATATATATATATATATATATATATATATATATATATATATACTATATATATATATATATATATATATATATATATATATATATATATATATATATATATATATATATATATATATATATATATATATATATATATATATATATATATATATAATTTTTATTTCTATTTATTTCCCAGTTATTTTGGATATATTTTTATTTTGTTTGATTCTTTTACATTTCTTACATTGAAGTATATAGTTATTACTTTTTTTTATGACTTCTGTATTATATTTTCCGAAGGTGCTTAAATTATGTTTTTGTTACTTTTTATTTTTTAGTGAAAAGAGGAATTTAGAGTTATTCGTATCTTTTGTGCAATATAGGATATATATGGGATATAATATAGGATTTTTATTATTTAAACTAGTTTATACCTGGGCTATAAATGACAAAATATTTGTTGAAGTTTCGTTCATCCTAATATTTAAGTTATCCGCAGTAACTTAATTTTGTTTTATTTGAATATTTTAGTTTTCTAGTCTTCCATTGAACTCTCTTAAATCTTTCATGTATGAAGTTTGAAATTATGGAGAATTTAAAAAAGAAAATTTTTTTTTTAAATGTTCAGCATCGACGTCACGCATTTAAAAAAAATAGAATAAAAAAATTAGTTTTAGATTTGTTGAAATTTTTTTTTTTAATGTGAAATTTGATTTAGTAAATCATGTTCGAACCCAGATGGAGGAAATAACATTTTAGTATTGATAAAAATTTTATTCAGAAATGTCTTTTAAAAACCCACATGGGTAAAGTCTCATTTTCAGAAAATAAAATGCTTTTTTAAAGATAATGTAAAAAATGAACATTGATTTTTATAATAGCCCGGAAATTATTTTAATTAATATTAAAACCATAAATTTATAGTTGGTAGAATAAAAGTTTTAATATTAAAATTGGAAAGCAGTAATTTTTTAATTTTATTTATTTTTATATTTACTTTTTATTTTCCAGTTATTTTGGATATATTTGGAGTATATGATTCTTTTAAATTGCTTATGTTTAAGTATGTATTTATTACATTTTTTGATGACTTCTATATTATATTTTTTCGTGGTGCTTAAATTATTATTATTTTTTAGTGAAAAAGAGGAATTAGGAGTTATTTATATATCTTTTGTGCAATATAGGATTTATATTATTTATACTAGTTTATACCTTTGCTATAAATGGAAAAAATATTTGCAGTTTCTTTCATCCTAATATTTAAGTTATCCACAGTAACTTAATTCTGTTTTATTTGAATTTCCATTTTTCTCGTCTACCATTGAACTCTTATAATTTTTTCATGTGTGATGGTTGAAATTATAAAGACCTTTATGAAACCTATATTTTGTGTATTTTGGATTTGCCGAGTAATTAAACTCTTTGCCGAATTCATTGTTGCAGTAAATCTTCATAATTACTTATAAGCTCTCAGTGGCTTAGAGGTAGAGGAAGTAAATATTAATAAATAGGGGTAGAAAAGTAAGTTTCAAGACTGGTCGGGGAGGGAGAATGTGTTATTCTCTCATTGCGCTGATTTTCCTCTTGATCAGACGTAAATGAATACATTAGCGACGTGTTTTGTTGGTAATGGAATAAATTCCTTCATCTGCGATAGGCCTGACCATCCAGCTTTTTCTACCATAGGTCTGAGAAAACCCAAGGATCTTTTTCGAAGGTTCCCAACGACAGGATATAAAGTGCAAACTTGCTTCCTACCTGGGGCAGCTAGGGCCCCCCTAATTTGTTTATATAATTAAATATTAGGAAGCTTGTTTCAATAAATGAATCTTTTTTTAAACAATGGGAGTCTGCCTTGAGCAATTTATAAGCTGCGGAACTTACTCCGGCTCCACATTTTTTAAATTTATCGTCTCCGGTTCCATCATTTTAAAATATGCGCTCTGTTTCTGAACCCCTTTTTATAATTAACTCCGTCTCAGAAGTCCCGTTTTGCAAAACTGAATTAGAGTTACAATATCATTAAATTTAAACGGTAAATTTATCGAGAATAAATGCTATTAATAAGTTCATTAAATTTCTGATGCTTTTAATAATAATGAAGTAGTTTTAACTTAAATGTTAACCAGGGCTGCGGAGTCGGTAAATTTTTTGCTGACTCCGAGTACGTGTGGCTCCATCATTTCAAAATTTACCGGCTCAGGCTCCGCCTTTTCAAAAAATTTTTGCTCCATCTCTCTTTTTTTTTTTTTTTTTTTTTTTTTTTTTGAAGATATACCGTGTCCAACAGGGGAAGTCCCTACACAGAATGAGAAAAATAAACTGTATCAAGAGGGTTATATTTGACAAAGGATGTTCAGCGCATGGAGAAGCGCAAAAACTTTGTCACTTCGAAAATGGGGGGAATCTGATAAAATATGAGCAAGACTAATCCGGAGAGGAATGGTAAGTATGTCAGGGAGGAACTGGAGTCGGATGGCTGAGATTGTGTCGCAACCCACAAATATATGGGCAATAGTAAGAAGACCACACGAAAAACAAAAAGGACAGGATGGAAGGTTCTCTCTCACCATGTGAAAGCCATGCATGAGATTGGTGATTCCAATTTGTAAACGGGCGAGAAACATCTCGTGGCGGCGACTCCGTTGGCAAAAGGACGGGCAGAGACATTAAAAAGATTTAACATTTCGCAGCTTGGCGCCACGAGAATCCTCCACCCAACACGTCTCCCAACAGAAGAGGAAACCTTGACAGATACATCTCATAATTATAATTTCTTCATTTACACAGAACCATTAATTCTCTAAATACAATATTTTTATGGTATAATCATGAGGAGTTAGGGTAGGGGGTTTTTCCTCCCCAGAACTTATTACTTGTTAAAATAACTTCCGTAAAATATTTCATGCTAATGAATTGACGTTTGATTCATTTTATTTGTGTATTCTTGAAAATTGGATTCGCATCAATAAAATATATATATATATATATATATATATATATATATATATATATATATATATATATATATATATATATATATATATATATATATATACACCACATCTTTTCACATATATATATATATATATATATATATATATATATATATATATATATATATATATATATATATATATATATATATATATATATATATATATATATATATATATATATATATATATATATATATATATATATATATATATATATATATATATATATATATATATCAGCCTCCCGATTAACCGTCATATGTATATTAAAAACTATTAATGCTACACTAAAAAGGAATATATTTTTAGATTCTGCGTAAAATTTTACTTAGGAAACACTTTTAAAAAAATACAAAAAAAAAACGGTTTTAAAAAAAAAGTTAATAAAATTTTAAATTAATGAAATTGGAATTGTACGATAACTTGAAATACAAATATTAGCGCATTTTTATTTATGGCTTCAGAGTGAAGATGTTATTGTCCAATTTAGTTTCACTCTTAAGCAACGAACATGAGTTGCTTGGGTATTTACAATTTTGTGGATTAATATTAAGTGAAAAAAAGTGTTGGAAATGTAAAAGAAAATGTGTAATTTTGAAAAGTAAAGGAAGTTATCATTTCCGATGCAATAATTACAAATGCAGGAAACAATATTCTGCCGTAGCGAAAAATTCCTTTCTATCAAATGCGCGTGTAGGTGTTAAATTAGTAATGCAAATTATATTTTGTTTCGTGCATGATATGAGTTCTACGCAAAGTAAAAGGATGTTGGGCTCAGGTTATGGCACAGTTTTTGGGTGGGTACAGCTAATAAACGTAACACCCGTTTCCCTTTGAGGTGGTGCGGTGGTGTTTAAAATTAAAGAATACCCAAAGGTTGACCGCGCAGAGATGGCAGGAGTCAGGGTCTCTCGGCCTTGGGGAACGACAGGGTAGGACTATTTCCCCCACCCGGGAGGTCTCGGAACCCCGCTCTTTCGTGTGTCTTGGGGTTCCTCCGCCTCTTCCTACGGGATATGTAAGAGCGTCCCCCTCTGTTCCCCGTTGGCTCGAGCCCCCTAATGTGCCGCAATATATATATATATATATATATATATATATATATATATATATATATATATATATATATATATATATATATATATATATATATATATATATATATATATTATTTATTTATTTATTATTCATTTATTTCATTATTCATACTTATTTAATAATTTTCCTTATTTAAAAATTTTACCAGAATCTAAAAATGTTATTTTTTTTCCTGTAGCTGTTATAATTTTTTAGTTACATGCATGATGCTTTCGGGAGGCTGGCCATATATATATATATATATATATATATATATATATATATATATATATATAGATATATATATATATATATATACCTAATACATATATATACTCTCACTCCCCGTTCTCTATACTACTTATATATATATATATATATATATATATATATATATATATATATATCATATTATCCAATATAATTTTTGTATAATTGTTGCCCGACTGATCCTGGTGTCAGATTCTCTTCTAGGCGTAATTTCTTTATATTGGACTTCCTTACATCACAAGGTTTTTCGGCAATGTACCTATTCATTAGTTTGAGGCCCCTTTCTGATGTAAATTCATTGTAGTTCGGTGTTTTTAATCTTCCCTTGAATGCATCTGGTTAAGAGATTTAAAATTCAATACTTTAAAATTTATGTGAAATTTGTGAAATATTTTTTCTTGTAATATATATATATATATATATATATATATATATATATATATATATATATATATATATATATATA